>RJWJ010013618.1:0-39540 GCA_004363605.1 Indri indri | reverse complement strand
TGGGGAGTGGCTGTAAATACAGAGTATCATTAGCAGAGAGGTTTGACTGCACAATAAATGTAATGCACTTGAATCGTCCTGAAACCATCCACCTCTCAACCTGGTCTGTGGAAAAGTTGTCTTCCCTGAAACTGGTCCCTGGTGCCTAAGAGGTTGGGGACCACTGCTCATATCTCACCTCCAATCTTCTTTCCACACTCTAGCTGAGTTGGTGTTTAAAAAACACTCCGATCATGTCATTTACAACTTAATATCTTTGATGGCTTCTTAGACTGATGTCCCAAGTCCTTAACATGACCTCTAAGCTCTGCCTGATGTGGTTCCCTACTCCTTCCCCAGCCCCTACACATGCTCCTCCTCTCTCAACTCTCTAAGTTCCACCCTCACTGGCTTTCTTACACCTTCTGAGTGGTCACAGGCCTGGAAGGGCACTGCTCCCTTTGTCTAGCTAATTGTGACCCATTTCTCAGGTTACAGCAGTTCCTAAGAGAGCATTCCCCCCACATCAGGTAGGTAGGCTTTCTATATGTTCTTTTTGTATAGTCTGACCAGCACTTATTTGCTTAATGTAAATTAAATCTCTAATTATCAAATTATTAACTAGTGAGTTAATTATTTGTTTAATGTCTGTCTTCCTGACTGGCCTGTCCAACCAACTGAGGGCAGGAGTGTTATTTTTCTTTTTCATTGATCTTTATTCAATTGCTTAGCAAAGTGCATGGCACATAGTAGAGAGCTCATGAAATAAGTTCAATGAGCTGAGATGAAAGCTAGATCGAGATGGTGTCTTTTCATCTATACCAGGTTTTATAGTCCTAAATTTCCCTTTGTATTTCTTCCTATTCACAAGCCTCTCATTATAACCTGTGCATCTCTGCACCCGGCCAATGTTGGCCAACACCCCAAGGACTATAACTCCTATGTGGCCAACCGCATCATCACCTGTGCATGACTTACTTAGTCATTTATACACATTGCTTTTTCTCGAAAGAGGCAGACAATTTGTCAAGTTTTCCAAGTATAATGATTCACTTTTATTATGATCAATATGAAGAGATCCACTTAGTTCGATAGACCCAGAAGCTTAAAAGAAAGAATGGGATCTGTAAAACATCCAGGCAAACAAAAATAAGAATTCAAGATAGAAAAGAAATGAAAAGTGAGTATTTTGCAATAAGGCTCTCAGCTTTCTCAACTAGTACAGATTTTCCAGGACATAGTTGGCAAGGTACTTGATTGCCAGCAGTGTCTCCTCGGAGGTTGCCTGGATCTGGGATTCAGGGAGGAGAAAGCCGTATCTGCCTGTGTCTCGGAGCTCGAAGGTGAAGGAATATTTGATTCCTTGGTCATAAGCCCAGTCGTCAGAGCCCCCAGCAGCAAGATCTGAAGTGTGCAAACAGCAAGGGAAGAAAAATCTTTAAGTCTAGAAAGGAGCTTTAAAAAATCGCCAGTTTCCTTTTATAATTACAAATGCTTCACTGTGTGAAATATTATGGGTGGGCCAATTTTCTAGTACACTGGATCATAAAGGATATGGGAGCAGTTTTAAAAACCTAGTCCTATCTTACCACTAACCTACTTTGTGGGAGTTATATGTTTAATACTTCAGAAAGTATGTAATTTGTAATATAAAATTCTCTGCATGCTTGTATGCCATGGTAAACTACACTCAATAGTATGAAAGAATGTATATCTTCCAGGAAAATAAGGAAAGGTACATGACGAATGGTGAGAGAAGACCATAAACCCTATTGAAACTACACATAATGGGCCAGGACTGGTGGCTCACCAGTGTAGTTCTAGCACTTTGGGAGGCTGAGGCAAGAGGATCTCTTGAAGCCAGGAGTTCGAGACCAACCTGGGCAACATAGCGAGACCCCATCTCTACAAAATATAAAAAAGTTAGCTGGGCGTGGTGCCTCCCACTTGTAGTCCAGCTACTCAGAAGGCTGAGGAGGGAGGATTGCTTGAGCCCAGGAGTTTGAGGCTGCAGTGAGCTATGTTGCATGCCACTGCGCTGCAGCCCTAGCAACAGAGTGAAGTGTATCTCAATAAAAAAAAAAAAAGAAAAAGAAGAAAACTATGCTGGATGATGAAATTGAAGAATAAGCTTGAGAGCAGGACTGTGCCTTTATTTATATATCTTCAGGCCTGGCATAGATTAGGCATTCGTTCAATTATTAATTCATTCAGTAGCAATTATGTTATCACTAACAAATGAATCATTCATTTGTTCATTCATTCATTCATCTGTTTATTCCATCAACAATTGTACAGCCCCCACTGAACAGCAGGCCATGGGCTCAAATCTGGAAATGCCAGGACAAAGGAGAGACATTGCCCCTGTCCTCCAAGGGCTTACAGTATAATGGAAAAAGAAACCTAATTGAACTAGTCTGAATAAAACATATAGGGAGTTTACAATATATAAACAGGTGAGTTATTTCCCCTAGAAACCACTTAAGAAGACAGTATACCCCATCTGATTCAGAGAAGTTTAAAAAAAATGATGAGAATACAGAAAACTGTATTCTACATAAATCTTTTAAAAAATCCAATTACTCAGGATTGGAGCCTCCCCAACTGCACTGGAGGCCCCTTGATGACAAGACTGAGCCTTTATGTGTGTGTGTGTGTGTGTGTGTATTTCTGTTCCTTTCAGAACTCAGACAGAAAGCAATCATTTGAAGGCAAAGGAAAACATAAGTAGAAATTGAAAATGGGTCCTGTAGAGTATGCCTTCCAGGGAAATCTAAACGGCAGCATCCACAGCTCTGGGCTCTAGTCCCTACCACACTCCTGCTCTGTGTCTCTTGTTTGCTCGAACACGCCAAGTGACTGGTCAGAGGGACTGCCGTCTACCCCTAGAAGTTGGCTTGTGCCTCAAGTAGCCCTCATACGTGCTGTCTGTTTAGCCAGGGAAACACTCCCTCTTATGCTTTCCTCCAGTAATTATTCTTCCAGGTAAAGCTTGTGCATCGTCACCTTGGGAAGTTATTCCTGATATTGGGGGTGGTTAGTTGGTCTTTGGGTGTATTCTTTCCTAGTGCTTCCTAATATCACGGAACTTAGCAAACCTGTATCACAATAGACTATTTACTTTTCCTTCTTCCCTACGGTAGGTTCTTTGAAGACTGCTCTGATCTCCCTCCTTCCCTTCTTTTCTCGTTTCTTTTTTTTTTTCTCTATTTTTCCATTCTTTTTCTCTTAGTGCTTAGTGAGAACCTGGCACATACTAGATGTTTAATAGATGCTTGCTGAGAGCAAATATTTGCATGGGTTGAAAAGGATATTTTCCTCCTTGTTTTGAACAGAAAACTGATTACATGTTTCATAAAAATTCTTTGTGAGGCAAAAGCTACATGCTCTAAATGATCAGAAAAGAAGGGCTCTGGGAACCATTTGTTGCTTTTTAGGCACTGGGTTTCTTTGCACAGTTCTGAAGCCAAGACTCACAGATTATTGTAGCTCCGGGGCCATATGTATACTCGGTGCCATACAGAGAGGCAAGTTCTTCCACAGCAGCTTTAGCCACGGCATTCTGCAAGAGAACCAGTAATAAGTAAGTAAATAAATAAAAGCACACACTGCCAAACAAAAAGACTCCCTGTACATAATTTTTAAGACATTGAAAATGTTTATGTCACAATTGGGTTAGTATTTTATACTTGTTCATCACCCATTCCAGTTTTTCCAGCAAACATAGTCATGGGATCCAAGTGACTCTTGCCAACGATGTCTTCCCTGATGCCTTCCTCAAGCACTCACTCTGAGCTTCTATCTGTTTTGTCTCTGGAGCATGTTAAGGGAAAAGCAGGAAGCAAGGAGGTCTTTATGGCTGTGCAAAGAGGTTGTCTACCTCTTTGCAGGCAAACAAACAAACACACACACACCAAACCAAACCAAACCAAATCAAACAAAAAAATCACTTGGCAATGTGGCAGATTATAAAGCCAAGATTAAGTCATGATAGGATTATGTGAGTTAGGGCAGGAGCGTTAGAAACCATACATATAAATGATTGGATAGTCTATACAACATTCAGTGCCAGCATAGATAGAAATGCTTAGGAACTGGCAGTTCCGAGGATGCAGAACATTTGAATTCCAGAAGAAAGAAAGTAGTTAAGTATTAACTTACGCGTATTCTTTTTTTCTTAGAAGCAGCATCACCTTCTCATAAGAACCATTGCCCTCTAGCCCCTTGCACCCAACTCCTAGAGGAGAAGGGCTCTTTGTGCCCAGAAACGCTGCCTGGTAGAACTCCACTGACATACTGACAATTTAAATGAAATACTTGAAAAGTGAGTCCTGACTTGGCTGTCTGAGGAATACAGATTTGAAAAATGAATCGTTTACTGCAGGAGAATTAGACATAATTCATCCTGGTTATGAAACTAGCTATATTTCATGCTTTGGCATTATAATTACTTCTTCTACATATGCCTGGAAAACTGTGAGGTTGGTGATGAAATCAGAATAACCTGATTTTTACAATGTAGGAACTTCCCTTAGTTTCTATTCTAGTATTAAAATCAGTTTAGTAGAGTCTTACGTCAAATCGACGAGGGTATGGTCGAAAGCCTTCGAGGATTCCAGCTCCGAAAGTGTTAATGCTTCATCAACCAAGTAGTAAATAAAAAAAATTTTAAAAGAATTATAAAATTTAAATTATGACTTTCTGTTCTGGTCCACCAAAATGATGCAATCAATTTCCTGGAACTAACTTATTATTCTCAGAGTTTTGGAGTTCTTTTCCCTATTTTCAAACTGGCAAACTAGGCATACTTTCTCTCACTGCATGGACTCTTTACTGTTGTAATCTGAATATATATCTCCCATTGGTTAATCTTATTGTAATCAAGACACTAGACTTAGATCTTCTTTTAACTCTTTTGTATAGGTCCTATTGCCAATTGAAGTCATAACAATCTACAAACATTGCATAATATTCAGAATAGATTTAAAACCATCTTCTGAAGATGTGAAACATGGTGAGGTAATAGTTCTTTTCGTAGGTAAACAGTACGTTTTCTACTATTCTACAATTTCTTTTACCTCCGATCCTAAAGAATTCTTATTCCTTCTCTGGCTGCCTTCTTCAGTCTTCTTTTTTTTTTCTTTAAGCCTTGAATTATTATTTTTAATTAGTAGAAATAGGATTCTTCAGGATTAGTTCCAAACATGAAAAGTTATGAAGACTTGAGAAGATTTAATAGTTCTTGTCATTATCTACTGAACTCACGTGTGTCCTCATGATTGCCCATCAAGTCTCTCGACGTATTTACTGGTATAACATAAATTCAGTTTTCAGACAAAACCAAAGAGGGCTACTTGCGATCTGTTATCTCTTCTGACTTATCGTCTCATCAATTTAGTCATGAATACCATTAGGCCCACACAAAAATATTCAGTTTACCTTTCCTGAAACCACACTCTGGGCATGTGAAATGACACTCAAATGCTTTTTAAGCCTTCATAGGCATCTTTTGGAAACAGTTGCTCTGTGTTTGATGCTGAAGCAATATCTAAGATTGATGCTAGCTCAAAAAGGCTCTCATTATTTTACTGTGACTGAGCTGGAACTCAAGAGCCAGATATTAAAAACAGTTGATCTCATGGAGATAGAGTGTAGAATGATGGTTACCAGAGGCTAGAAAGGGTTATGGGGAAGGGGGATAAATTGAGGGTGCTAATGGGTGCAAAAATATAGTTTTATTATGGGCACATAATAGTTGTATATCTTTATAGGACATGTATGATATTTTGATACAGGCATACAATGTGGATTAGTCAAATCAGTGTAATTGGGGTATCCATCACCTCAGGCATTCATCATTTCTTTGTGTTAGGAACATTCCAAGTCTACTCTTTTAGTTATTTTAAATTATACCCTAACTTATTGTTGATTAAAGTCACTTAGTTGTGCTATCAAATACTGTTAATTTTATCTAACTATCTAAATATATTTTTGCACCCATTAACCATACCTGCTTTATTCCCCGCTTCCTGCTATCCTTGCTAGCCTCTGGTAACCATCATTCTATACTCTTGTCTCCATGAGATCAACTGTTTTTAATATTTAGCCCCCACATATGAGTGAGAACATGCAAGATTTGTCTTTCTGGACTTGGCTTATTTCACTGAACATAATGTTCTCCAGTTTCATCCATATTGTTGACAATGACAGGATTTCATTCTTTTTTGTGACCATATAATATTCCATTGTGTATATGTACCACAATTTCTTTATCCATTAATCCATTGATGGACACTAAGGTTGATTCCAAATCTTGGCTATTGTGAATAGTGCTGCAGTAAACATGGGAGTGCAGATATCTTTTTGATATACTTATTTCTCTTCCTAGGGGTACATACTCTGCAGTGGGATTGCTGGGTCATATGGTAGTTCTATTTTCAGTTTTTTGAGGAAGCTCCATATGATTCTCCATAGTGGTTGCACTAACTTACATTCCCATCAACTATGTGAAAGGGTTCTCCTTTCTCCACATCCTTAACAGCATTAATTATTGTCTGTGTTTTTGATAAAAGCCATTTTAACTGCGGTTAGATGATGTCTCATTATAGTTTTCATTTGCATTTCTCTGATGACTAATGATGTTGAGCATTTTTTCATATACTTGTTACCCATTTGTATGTTTTCTATTGAGAAATGTCTATTCAGATCCTTTGCCCATTTTTAATAAAATTATTTGATTTTTTTCCTATTGAGTTGTTGGAGCTCCTTATATTAATATATCCTAGTTATTAGTCCCTTTTCAGATGGATAGTTTGCAAATATTTTCTCCCATTCTGTGTATTGTCTTTTCCCTTTGTTGATTATTTCCTTTGCTGTGCAAAAGCTTTTTAACTTGATGTGATCCCACTTGTCCAATTTTGCTTTGGTTACTTGTGCTTTGGGGGGATTAATCAAATTTGCCCAGACCAATGTCCTGAAGTGTTTCCTCAATGTTTTCTTTTAGTAGTTTCATAGTTTCAGGTCTTATATTTAAGTCTTTAATCCATTTTGATTTGATTTTTGCATATGGTGAGAGATACAGATCTAGTTTCATTCTTCTGCCTGTGGAAATCCAGTTTTCCTGGCACCATTTATTGAAGAGACTGTCCTTTCCCCACTGTATGCTCTGAGCACCTTTGTCAAAGATAAGTTCACTATAGATGTGTGGTTTTACTTCTGGGTTCTTTAGTCTGTTCCACTGGTCTATGTGTCTGTTTTTATGCCAATGTCATCCTGTTTTGGTTACTACAGCTCTGTAGTATAATTAGAAGTCAGGTAATGTGATTTTGTTCTTTTGCTTTATTTTTGTTCTTTTTGCTCATGATGGCTTTGACTATTATTCTATTGTGGTCCCATGTAAATTTTAGGATTATTTTTTTCTGTTTCTGGGGAAAATGTAATTGTTATTTTGATGGGGTTTGCACTGAGTCTGTAGATTGCTTTGGGTAGTATGGACATTTTAGCAATATCGATTCTTCCAATCCATGAGCGTGGAATATCTTCCCATTTTTTTTGTGTCCTCTTCAATTTTTCATCAATGTTTTACAGTTTTCATTATAAAGATCTTTCACATCTTTGGTTAAGTTTATTCCTAGAGAGAGACCCCATTTATACTAAAAAAAATAGAAAGAAATTAGCTGGACAACTAAAAATATACATAGAAAAAATTAGCTGGGCATGGTGGTGCATGCCTGTAGTCCCAGCTACTCGGGAGGCTGAGACAGAGGATTGCTTGAGCCCAGGAGTTTGAGGTTGCTGTGAGCTAGACTGACACTACAGCACTCTACTCAGGGCAACAGAGTAAGACTCTATCTCAAAATAAATAAATAAATGAAAAATAATAAAAACAATAAAGTTCTTTATTCTTTTTTTCTTTTTTCTCTTCCAACTGTGTATTTGCAAATAGCCTGTCTTGAAGCTCACTAACTCTTTCTTCTGCTTGGTTAATTTTGCTGTTGATATACTCCGATGCATTTCTCAGTTTGTCAATTGATTTCTTAAGCTCCACAATTCCTTTTTTTTTTTTTTTTTTAGTATTTCAATCTCTTTGTTAAATTTCTCTGACAGGCTTCTGAATTCCTTCTCTGTATTGTCCTGAAGTTCACTGAGCTTCTTCAGGACAGCTATTTTGAATTCTTTGTTTGAAAGTTTACATATCTCCATTGTTCCAGGATTGGTCACTGGTACCTTATTTAATTCATTTGGTGAGGTCATGTTTTCCTGGGTGTTCTTGCTGCTTGTGGATGTTTATTAATGTCTGGGCATTGAAGAATTAGGTATTTATTTTAATCTTTACAATTTGGGCTTGTTTGAAGCTGTTCTTCTTAAGAAGGCTTTCCAGGTATTCAAAAAGAATTGAATGTTGTGATCTAAGTCTTTGGTCAATGAAGCTGTTTCAGCCCCGGGGGTGTCCCGAGCTGGTAATGCCCAGTAATGCTGTTTCTTGTAGACTCCTGATGGTCCTGCCTTTGTGGACTTGGGTTACCATGTAAAGTCTCTCACTCTCTGTGCTGGGCTGCTGGAGTTGGGGAAGGAGTGACATGGGCACTCCCTTGTGGCCACCAGTGCCAGGTCACACCTGAAGCCAGCTCAGTGTCACTGAAAGCCGATGGTGACTTTTGCCTGTGATGTTTACTCAAAATACAAAGGCTCTTTAGTCAGCAGTTGGTGAATCCTGTGAGGACTGAGTCCTTCCCTTCAGGGCAGCATGTTTTCTTCTGTCCAGAGTGGGTCCAGAAATGTCTTCTGGGAACTAAGGCCTGGACTCAGGGTCTTCAGGAGTCTGCTTAGTGCTATATTTTACTGTGGCTGAGCTGGTACCCAAGTTGCAATACAAAGTCCTGTGAACTTTTTCTTTTCCTTTCCTCAAGTAAAAGAAGGCTCCCTGAGCTGCACTGCCTAGAGTTGCAGGCAGGGAGTGACATAGGCACTGGCTTGGCCACTATTGCTTGTGTCTCACTGGGTCATGTGCACCCCCAGTCAACTGGCTCTGAGCCAGCACAGCTGCAGGAATTGCCCAAGGGCTGCAGCTTTTGTGTCCCAACTGCCTTACAAATTTAGTCTGGGCCCCAGGCTGCTTTTTCTTAGCCAGTAGTGGGATTAGTTGGAACTTGGGTTTGGGAGCAGAGGATTTGTCTCTGGCCGGGGTGGTCTAAATGTTCCCTCTGTGGCCACTGACTGAATTTGGCCCTGTGCTATGTTCGCCTGTGCCAGGGTGGCCCTGAGATTCAATGCAAAGTTTTACAATCATTTCATTTTCCCTCCGGTGGGCACACAGATTCTCTCTCCCTTTTGGTGCTGGCGTTGACCTGTTGGGGATGGTGCGGGTGGCATAGGCAATTCAAGATTATCTTTTTCTGCCCTCTTCAGTGCCTCTTTCCTTTATATAATGTTAAAACCAGGTAGTATGATCACTCACCTGATTTTTTTGGTTCTTCTGAAGGTGCTTGGTTGTGCGGATAGTTGTTGAATTTGGTGTTTGTGTAGAGGGATGATAGCTGGAGGTTTCTGTTTGGTCATCTTACTCCACCCCCTCTCCATAATCAGACATTTTTGCCCCTTTCTCTCTTATCCTCAGCAGATTGCACAGCACCTAGCACATGGTTAGTTGACTGAGTCCTATGCTAAGGCCTAGGGGCATTATAAATAGGCAAGATTTGGTTGGGGGTACAGAGTGCTGAGCTTTGCAAAGGCTAAACTCATCTGAGTGGAGATTAGGGATGCTTGTGGGGAAGGCAGTGGTACCATGCAGTGATGGTTGATGAGTTGCCACATTTAGACATTGACATTTTCTGTATACTTTACTTATCTCCATTAATTTAAAAAAAAGTCTGTAGATCCCTTCTCTAAGCCCCTCCAAGGCCAAAAGACAAAAACAGTTAGAATAGACATTAATCAACTAAAATATCATATTTTAAATTCCAATTATCTTTTTAAAAAAATCCCTGGAATCGGCGTAGGTCTATTTTTTTTTTGAAGAGTTCAGATGATTTCACAAATGTTACTCATTTATCTTCCTAACATTATCTGTCCACATTTCATCGACACAGGATTTTCCAGCAGAATGGAATGCCATGCGGGGCAGCATGCTCAGTGGGAATGATCCAATCAAGCTGGATAACTGACCCCTGCTAGCAAGGAGAGAGAGAAAGGTGATGCTTGCATTTGCTAAAATGTTACAGTGGTAACTCTTTTCCCCTGTACATTTCTGTAAAAAGGGACTAAGACAGATGACAGAAGACCTGAGAGGCAAAAACACACCAGAGAGCTTGGTCCACATCTTGAAATACCAATTAATGACAATTTCCATACAACTTGCTATTTGAGGGACATCTTACATCATTTCTCAATGGATTCAAAATAAGAACTAACATTTACATAAAACCTTAGACTTTACAAAGAGCTCTTGATAAGAGCTAGATATTTTTATCCCCATTTTACAGATAAAAGAACTAAAACTCAGAGAGGATAAAAGAACTTGCCCAAGGACACACAGCCCCACAAGTGGCTGACTTGAGCTAGGTTCTTCTTTCTTTAAATCCTGTGCTCTTTTTCACTTCTCCTTGTGGCCTTCGAATACTTCAAAAGAAGTGTTTCTGGAGCTGGTTTTACCAATTGTAAAGAACAGAAGGAAGCTAAATATAAATCAGCCTCAGAGAAAACTTTGCTTTCAGTCAAGGCCAAACATGGTCAGCCTTTATTAATCCTTAGATATGAATTTCCTACTACATGTTATGCATGTTCTCTTTTGTCATCTGTTTCCTTAAAAAGAGGCCTTGGTCCTACAGCAAAAGACAAAGAGAGTCTAAAATGTCACATCTAGCTCATGGCCCAAGAGACAAAGGACAAACCAGTGCAATGCTTCTCCACGTTCTGGGCTCCAGGGGCCTGGTGAGATGAATAAGGAGAGGGTGTTCTTTTCCATTGACCTGCCTTCCTAGGTAACATATGATAACGAAGCTTCTCTTTCATGACTGTGCACACAGTCCTCATTCCAACCCTCCATGTACACAGCCAGCATCACAACAGGGGACTGCTGCTTCTATGCTTCCAGTGCTCCACTATTACGGAAAACAAAAGCTCTAAACTGACTACAAGGTATCAAACAATTCAAAGAAAATTTTCTTCAGAACTTTGTTTCTAACTTGAAGTCCTGAGTTTAACCATCCCTGTGGGTGAATACTTGTGATAATGGAAGCATCAAAATGATCTTTAACTGCAGTTTCCTTCCTTCTGTCCTGTGATAATGTGTAACTTACACCAAGGGACCAATGAAAAATTCAACTTTTATGATTTTGGTGCAAAAGGAGAAGCCCTTAAGATCTATAAGTAGACACTGAGGAGAAAGCATTTAGGACTTGAAAAAACAAATACGTTTCTGAGAAAAAGGAGGGCTTGAGATTAAAGAAGGGCAAAGAGTTAGGAAGAAGCTTGGCTTAAGAGAGCTAGGCCTGCCCATTTCCGCAGAGCCCACGGGGTGTGTGGGAATCCTTTCACTGATGAAAACCAAATTTTTTCTTTGGCTGATCTGCATACATATTTTTAAGTTCTTTGAAATCCAAAGGAGATGTGAAGCATGAGTCAGCTGAAGTTGCAAAGTCCAGAGAATTTTTCTGTTTTGTTTCTGGTGGAAGTAGACTTTCTCCCAAATAAATATTAAAAATAAATACTGTGTAATGGAGATATGCAGGATTTCTTGCACTTGAGATTTGCAGAACACTGTAAACTGTGAGGAAGGGTATAAGAGCCTGTGAGAACCAAGAGCCTTTTGCCAGGAATGTGACTCTGTTCTTATCTTTATTTAAAGCAAGGTTTCTCAACCTTGGCTCTGTTGACATTTTGGGCTGGATAGTTCTTTGTTGGGATCTGGGGAGCTGTCCTGTGCATTATAGGTTGTTTATCAGCATCCCCCAGCCTCTACCCACTAGATGCCACAGTTATGACATCCAAAAATGTCTCCCAAACATTGCCAAATATCCCTTGGGGGTAGGAGTGGGGGGATTAGTTAGTTGAAAGAAAAGTCAGATAAAAGATACGATTATGATAAATGAAAGTTTATTTTAGGGAAAAAATTAAAAAAGAAGATGACTGGTTTAAAGGCACTCTGAATGCCTTTTTCTCTGTTGATGACATTATTGGTATTTCCTAAACATCTCTGCTAAGTCAGTCTTGCTAAAATATTGCTTTATCAGCGGGGTGGTCAGATTTGGCAAAAAATATAGGATTACCAGTTAAATTTAAATTTTAGACAAACAATAAATACTTTTTCAGTATAGGGTTATCTCATGAAATATTTGAGACATACTTAAAGAAAAAATTGTTTGCCGTTTATCTGAAATCGAAATTAAACCAGGTGTCCCGTATGGGACCTAGCAATCCTATTTACCATGTCACTGGCTCCAGGGCCTGTTGTGACACAGGATCCATTCTGACATTCAAGTCCCTACATAATCTGGTCACCTTATTGATAGAACCTTATGCCTACTCTTTCCTAACAAGAGCACTCAGAACAGGCTGAGCCCCTTCTTCTTTCCTACTTAAGTCCATTTTCAGTTTCACCATTATACATTTGTTGGCTCTCTTCTCTGCCTAAAATGCCCTATTCTTTCCTCTCCCACCCAAATCTTGCCTAGACTTCAAGGCACAAAACAAATCGCATCTCCTCTCTATAAACTCCACCGAATAGCTTCAGCACACATTGCTGTTTGCCTCTCCTGAATTCCTACTACTGTACATAATTGGAAACTCCCAATTCTGTAGTTCTTTTGTATGATTTTTGGCATCTGAATCCTATCATTTCAGTAAGATCCTAAGTTCTCAATGGCAGGAAACATGATTTATGGTGAGCCCTTAATAGGTACTCGGTGAAATTTCTGATGATTGTCTGATAAGCCATGTATTGACCAGGCCCCCTAGGAGAATGTTATCAGGCCAAGAAGTCACTTAAAAAGTACGTAATGGTGAATAAGCAACTAATTTTTTTAATCAAAGAAATTCTGCTATTGTCATTTAAAATCAGTTTTCCTTTAAGTGAGATTAGAAATTCTGAGCAAATTCCTGAAGCAGATGTTTTGCGCCTTAAGCACTGTTCACCTTAGCTGCTGGTAGCCTGCCTGACAGTGGCATTGTGGCCTCGCTGCTCTTGTTATTAGGCAGGGACATGTGACAGCTGTGATGGGTGTGTGCATGACCCTGCAATTGTCCACCTTCTACTCACAGTATTTCTTCCTTCTGGTTCTATGTTTATTGCTAATCATGGTCTTTCATTGCACTCACATGCGTGGGTGGAGCGGTGGACTTCTATCTTGGTGGCTCATTAACTAAAACTTCAATTAGGAGGTCGCGAGTGAGGTGCCACTGGACCGGAAGGTGTTAGACTTTGGAAGTAGATTTTCATCTTTTGATCACATTTAATAATTTTTCAGAAAGATTGTCACATTTCTTCTGGTTACTATTATCTTTCTCCTGGTTAATGGACATATATCCATCAAAAGAATGCACCAGAACTATAAAGACTGAGCCCTGGGAAGTCAGTCATCTCAGCTAACCAGAGTAATTCCTTAGCAATGACGAGGGGCAGAGGTAATTATGATGTACTTTATGGGATTTAAGACTTTTTCTGATGAATGTTCTTCTGCGAAAGAGTTATATGGGATACCATCATAGAATGTGGCCACATAAATATGTGCAATGTGTGTCTTTGGAAATTGGGGCAGCCTGGAAAATTCTTCAGGAGCCAGTAGCCATAGACCCAGGGCTGCCCCTACTACTAGTGTTGACTTAGCCAAGCCTTCATTGTCTCAGCTGGAAAATGGGAACCAGAACCAGATAATTTTCCAAGATTTTTCGAGCTATAAAATTCTGTGCTTCTAATGCAGAGAAGTGCTGTAAGACTCATGCCCTGGATTGACACATTTGTGTAGTGCACTCTGCTTTCCATTTGATCGGTCTGGGGAATGGCACAAGATACACAGTCGGTTGGATAGTTTTCTGGCTTCTTGCTTTTCACTTTGAAGTGGTACTATTATTATTGTTGTTATTTTTAACAATGCTATGTGGGTATCTTGGAGAGGGAAGGTGGACCAAAGATTGGGAGTTTCTTCATGCCCAATTTGTGCAGTGATATGGCTAAGTTTGGGAGCATTTTCCATTATTTCTCCCAGTTTTTATTTCCTCTGGCAATAAAGAAGTCACACAATTCAATATTTCATCATGCTTTAGAATTTTGTAAATGTAAGTATATGCTTTTTCTGAGCTTTGAAATTTCCTTTGAAGATAGTGGTAGCCTTATAATGATGAAGTCTACACCAAGGAAGTAGACAGTTTATGAAGCCATTAGGAACCCATAGTGCACTTTGTATTCTCTCTTTAAATAACATAGTATGGGTAAAAGCAGTCTGCAACGTGGAAAGCATTACCTGTGTGAGATACTCTTATTCTTTGTACATTTTACTGCTTTGCTGAATACATCTTTTCTGGTAGCCTTATTTGTAATCTATATAATTACTTTTCCTATTCTTTTACTTCATTGTTCTTTTACATTCTCATCTTTGCATTGTCTCAAAATATGAGCAATTATCAGGCAATCTACATATAAGATCTTTCAGAAATGAAGCCACATACATTTTTATTATGACTCAATTATTAAAGGATTATGGCTTATAGTATGTTCTAAATTTGGGCTGAAAATGCTAATGTAAGTACAAAATAATTTCCTTTAGTCTTATTCTCTTTGAAACATTTTTTGCTAAAAATTTAATGTTATAAGTTTTGTAAGTGTAAAAAAAATATAATTAATCATATATATATATATATCGATGACTTGGCTGAATTCTGTGTAAGACAAAAATCCTTACTGTATCCTTTTGAGAAAATTTTGCATTATCAATAATGTGGTCTGATGCCAAGAAGTCATCTTATTAATCTTTTACTACCTTTTATTTTCTGCAGCAAGGTCACATTTCTCTATCCAAGAATTAATATGGAGGCACTAGATTTGGATGGAAAATTCACTTTTCTAGATCAAGACTTAATTTTTTCCCTTGAAATCCTCACTACGAATAAAAACTATGAAAAATTCAATATTTTTCTTTTTGAGAGACTCAGATTCTCTTTATTTGTAATTACACTATAGTTAATGAGTGTGTTCCAGCAAAATATGCTTTGGAAGTAAATAAATTGAAATTATACAAAATAAGAAAAAGTTGAAAGGATTTCTAGTTACTCAAAGAAATAAAATGCCAACCTAAAGTCAGATAGTGAATGAATCAAATAATTAAATAATATTCACCTAAGTAACATTCCACTTACTAGTGGCATTTTTAAAATACTAGGCAAAAGTATAGTCACAGGAAAAAATTATTGGAAATTAAAGTAACTTTTAAGTCAGTGAGTGTGATGTAAGTCTAATCGAGTTTTGCATTTTAGTCACCTATCTTATCATGCACTAGTAAAGATAGGAAGCGGCATGTACTTTTCCTTGAATTTATTAGTTTTGTGAGTATAAAAATAAACATCCAAGATAAGATTATTATGTGGCTTGAATTTTTTTCTTTTGAGACTAGATTATGAATATTTTACTTTCAAAGATTTCTGGTTATCCTACTTCTTTGTTAATTATAATTTAAAAACAATTTTAGAGGACAGGATTTCAAATAGTATTTTTTTTTTTTTTTTGAGACAGAGTCTCAAAAGTGCAGTGGCGTCATCATAGCTCACTACAGCCTCAAACCCCTGGGCTCAAGCTATCTTCCTGCCTCAGCCTCCCAAGTAGCTGGGACTACAGGCGCGCCATGACGCCCAGTTAATTTTTCTATTTTTGATAGAGACGGGGTCTCGCTCTTGCTCAGCCTGGTCTCAAACTCAAGGAATGCTCCCCTGCCCCCCGCCTTGGCCACCAAGAGTGCTAGGATTACAGGCGTGAGCCACCACGCCCAGACTCAAATAGTATCTCTTTTACCATTGCCTCTCTTTCCTTGATTTTAAATGAAGAAGTGATTTTCAGGGAAGAGTATCAGTGGCTCACATTCTGTTAGTACATTTTTACACCACTTGGGGCACATGTGAATTGGCCCACTAAACCCATTAACTCTGATTCTTGGATCTTTTCCTGTATAAAATTCCCATAGAAAGTAGCAAAAATTATTCATGAGGTTCCAAAGGCAGAACTTACTTGATTTTTTAAAAAAGGATAATTTGGAGACTTCAGAGTAGTCCAGATAGTAGGTTATTACTAAATGTTGACAGTGATGACAAAGCTATCTCATTACTAAAAGGGCTTAAATTTATTCCCCAAATAAGAAAATGTATAGAACCTTTGTGAAACAGCTCAGTTTCCAAGAACACTTTAAGCTTTTCTGTTAGCATTTGTCTTTTAGTATTTATATATAAGACTAGCTGATATTGAGCAAGTTGGATATATTGGTTATTGTTACACAATGTGTTTCACAATTTTAACTTTAATATTTTAATTATTGACTCATCAATGTTTAGTTTTTGTAACTTTGACTTTTTCTCCTCTGATTTGGTATAGTTTAAATATATTCACATGAATTAAGCAAACCACATGCCCCGCCTTCTCTCCTCTGGTGGCCAGAAATCTAGGTCAGAAATGAGGAGCTGACCATACCCGTCTTTGGGACAGCAGGATGGTGAGCACCCACGGGGAACACATACAGACCGAGCGCAGCCGCAAAACTGAAATGTTTAATGCTTCTAACTAATGGTATTTTCTTTTCTTTTCTTTTTTTTTTTCTGCTATGGATGGGGAAAATGGGAAGCCATTTGGTAACTAGTATTAGTTGTTTTTTAAAGAAAAGGACCTGGCCAACTATTAGCTATCAATTTTCCAGGAGACTGGGTTGTTTTTATGTTTTGTTCTTCACAAAATATTTACAGCATTACATATTTTATTTGGTCTCTGAAAGACTGAATCTGGAAGTACAAAACAATAATTTCCAGTTTTAAAAGTCATTGGGTCTACACATTTATGCATTTAGGTAAGCCAAATATCTTTGTCATTGTCTAAGTGGAACGCTTTTTTTTTCCCCTGGTGTAACTCAAACGCTTTAAATCTTATTCTTGTTCTTTTAGATCACTGGTCCCAGCTTCTGGAAGCCAGATGTTCCATAAATTAAAGAAATATTATTTGAAGGATTCAAACCTGCTTATTTAAAAAATTTATGCATTTATGTGTGATATTTGTAAATGTGAATGGTTATAAAACTCATATTAACCGCTCATGTGATTATATCTTGATGGTTCAATCAGATTGCCAGTTTTTTGATGTCGGGGATTCTTAAATTTCTTTGCATTATTCCCTATATCTGGTAAAGACTCATTATTTGTTCATTGATTGATTTACTTCCATGCCTCACCTGATCAAATAGTGAAATAAACAATTTTAGGATGGCAAGACTAAACCCGATATCAACCAAATGCGGCAAATTCCTAATGACAGCTTCTGTGCTCTGCCTGTGTCAATTCAGCTCAAGGCATCTTGACAAAACCGACTCTGACAAAGAATACATATGTGATCAAGGAACTTCGTTGATTATCCCAAATGCATCTGAAGTCATCATGTGAGTCCGTCTTATGTTAAAACCAGCGGAAATTGAACCATTATCATTTTGAGTATTAGTGAATAAATCACATGCGGGAAACCGTTTCCTGCATCAAGATCAAATTTCTTTTAGCCAATTTATCCAGCCAACTCCAGATTCCTTATAAATCTGTAATAAGCTTTTTACTTCTACTATCAAAAATCAATAAAGGAACTTTTAGAAATTGTTCTTATAATGTTTTTCTCAGGATTAGAATTTTTAAAATCTCAGCAGTGAAATGCCATATCTACTATCTACTACTGTGGCTACTTACCAACTCAGCATTGTTTTCAGGGAGTTTGTAAGCGTAGGAGTAGGGGTAGATCAGCATCTGGGAGTATGAGTGGATTGTCAAGTACGCCTTGATGGAAGAGAGCTGCTGGCGGATGAAATCAGCCAGGGCCTTGGTCTCTTTTTCAGACTCTGCGGCAGTTCCACAGTAAGTTTCCTCACAGGGGCTTCGAGAGGCTCCAGTTTCTGGAAAAACATACGTTGTTGTTAATGGCAGGGATCACCTACTGAAGCTCTCACAGGGGAAGTTTCAAACTTTCAAATTAGGGAGTTAAAAAGAAGTGGTTTTCTCAGGAGCCCTTATAATCATCCTCGATTGTGTATATAGTATGTATACATTTAGTCACAGAATGGTATGTTTTCAAGATAACATGATACAAAGTTGCATGTGAAATCATCAATGCATCCCTGTGTAGTATTATGCGATGAAATCAACATAATGTAAGAAAATTTAATAAGTAAGGGACAAACTAATGACCATGAAAAAATTGTATATTACTGCGATCATTCTCAATTGCATCACAATTTTATTTAAATAATTATTCACTTAATGGCTGTCTCACCCTCTAAACCATACATTCTACGAGTGGTGGGGTTATGTCTGGTTTACCCAGTCTTACCTTTTCAGCATCTAGCACAGCTGGGAACACAGCAGAGTGCTCAATACATTTTTTTGTCAAATGAATTAAGAAACTGTTTATTGTCTGTTCTTTTACAAATTAGAACTCTAAAATATAAAATGTTATAATTTTTCTTGTTTAGACAATGTTGTGTTTTCTGATGTTATTTTTTCTCTTATGTTTTTCAGCTGATACATGCAAAATGGTCAGCTAGATACTCACCGCACCAACCAGCATCAAAATTTCTGTTGAGGTCTGTGCCATAGCAGCTAGATCCAGCATTCGTAGAACGGGTCTTTCTCCACATTCGGTCCTGAAAGTGGATTATATTGTTAGGACAAATATAATAGAATGTGGTTGGCTTTAATTTCATCAGTCTCTCTCAGTATTGGCTAATAATATACCTTGGTCCAGCTGTAGACGTAGCCATCAACATTGAGTACAGGCAGAACATAAAAGTCTAAGTTCTCGAGAAGCTCTGTCATGTAGACCTCCTGTCCATAGGTACGAACAGCCTGTATGTGAATTATGAAGCAGAATTTCATGGAAAAATGGAATGCATAATGCTGTTAAAATTTACATAGACTGATGAATGTTGACTTTGGCAGTGAAAGCAATGTCCCCTACTGAGGTGGACAATATTAATATTTAACAAGCAATCAGTAAATTACATCAGATATGTTTGTTTAAAATTGTTATGTCTAATTCTACTCTGCTTCTAGGATACTTCTATTTCATCCATATATAGCTCACATGTTATAATTATTACTTTTTATTTTAACTTTTTACTTTAAAGATGAACAAAGATTTAATAATATTAGAGACTTTTAAGGAACACATATACTCACCTCCTTTGTGATAACAACTGCAATAACTTTTTCTCAAAGTTAGTAGGATGTAAGTGTAAGGCCTGGTCCCAGTAAGTAAAAAAAAGTCTATGGCTAGCTATGTATGTTCCAAATAATGTCATCTAAAATTTTATTTATTTTCTATGAAACCTCCTGTAGATGATCTCACTGGAGGAGGCAGGGTCCAACATGGAAGAATAATGAGAATGCCTCCCATTTTTAAGTGAGCTCACACTGGTGGATTTTGGGAGGCTCTCACCAATCCTCCAAGCTGCATATGACAGGAATCTCCTTCTTCATTGTCTTTCTTCAGAAGGGAATCCCATAAAGGGACAAATTCTCCCTGTTAAATAGTATGTACACTTCTCTCTTATCTATGAAAGAAGAACATCATGCCCACCAAATACGTTCTCTTAGGCACAATCTCTCTGTTCTAGCATCATATTAAACTTAAATTCAACTCTTCCCTAGGCTTGATTATTTTATTTATTTATTCATTTTAACAAACTTTAAAATATATCAGGTTTCTATGTGTGAACAGTTTTTATGTATTCTTTGTGACTCTATACATGTATATTCATTGCAATAATACCTGATAAAGCTTGTACTTTATAGTTGGAGAAGCTAAAGGACCCTGTTCTTTTAATGGTCTACAAATTGGAAGGAATGATAAAATCCAATTCTAAAATCTAATTTTCTCTTTCTGAAGTGCAATTGGGGAACTATCTAGTAAAGTTAAGTAATGCCGGTTGGATACATAACATGTCTAGAAACCAATACCATATAACAAATATATACAGAAGTGCTTCACAAACAAAAAATTATGTCGTATATAATAATCTTATTTTTTAAAGCACTTCAGTGTTTTTTTTTTCCAAGACGGGATCTCACTATGTTGTCTAGGCCAACCTTAACTCCTGAGCTTAAGTGATCTTCCCACCTTAACCTCCTAAGTAGGTAGAACTACAGACTTCAGTGTTCTTAACTTTTAATTTCAAAATAAGTTTAGACTTACATATGGACAAGTTGCAAATAGTACAGGGAGTTCCCATATACCCTTCATCCAACTTCCCCTAATGCTACCATCTTACATAACCATGCTATGATGATCAAAGTGAAGAAATTTAACATGGGTATAACAAACTAAACTATAAATTTTATTCTTATTTCCCAAGTTTTTCCAGTAGTGTCCTTTTTCTCTTCTAGGTTCCAATCTAGGATCCTATACCATTGCCTTTGCTTGTCATGTCTCCTTAGTCCCTGTCTATGACAGTTCCTCAGTCTTTCCCTGTCTTTTATGACTGACACTGTTGAAGAATCCTCATCAGTTTGTTTTGTAGAATGTCTCTCAATTTGAGCTTGTCTTATTTTTTAAATTATTAATAATTTTTTATGACTAGAGTGAGGTTGTAGATTTGGGGGAAGAATATCACAAAGATGATGTGTCTTTTCAGTGCATAATATTAGTGGGTACATAATATTGATATGTCTTATTTACTACTGGTGATTTTAACCTTGATCACTTGGTGAAGGTAGTTTCTGCTGGGTTTCTCCACTGCAAGTTTTCCCTTTGTAATTAATACATTTTTGTGGGGAGGGGAAGAGATACTTTGAGACTCTGTAAATATCCTGCTTCTCCTTAAACTTTTATCCACTAATTTTGCATCCACTTACAGATTTTTTTGAAATGATTATTACTGTGGTAGTCTAATGGTGATTTTATATTTTTCTTATTCTTTTTACATATATTAGTTTATCTCCCTTTTATTTTTTTATAGAATCATCTATTTATATCAGTATGGACTCATGAATCTTTAAAAACTTTAGTTTTTAAAAGGCTTGCACATATATCTTATCATTAGAATTATAAGGAATAAAACCCAGTATCATTTAGAGTGGGGACTATTATGTACTGTTTTCTTTTATTTTGAAGTATACAGTGATTATTATCCAAGAGATAATGATTGATTTGGTGGTTTATCCACAACCATTAGCTTTTAAATGATCAATACACTGTACTAGCTGTTGGCTTCTCCATCAAAGGTGGATGAGGAAGTTCAGATGAGTGAAATTCAAATAAACACAATTTTCTAACTGTTTTAAAATCTTGCCTTATAAAGGCCTATTGGTGAAAGTTCAAACTGGTTTCCAAAAATGGGATCTTGGAATTATGGATATTTTTTCTGTGTCATTATTCTCTTATTATAGCTAGGTTATAAGGAATTAATTGAAATTAAAAAAATATTGTTTACTTTTTGCCAAAAATTACTCTACCTACTGACCTCTCTCACAAACCACTGGCAAAATGCAGGAGAAATCCACTCTCTGGCATGAAAACCACAGTCCATGAAAATGGCAGGCTTGTTTGTTCCAGCTATGCCAACCTATTGCAAAGAAAAGGAAAAGGGAAATCACGATTCATCATATGGCATTCAGGGGTTAACCTTCACCACCCGTCTGGGCTCTGGACTCAACAGGTGAAACCTGACAGCAGCAAGACATATATCCCATGATTAAATTAAAACATAATACTAGCACAGTATGCTCTTGCCTCTAGACATACAATGTTTGAGCTGAAAGCTTACATAGCTGTTTATTATTTTTATTAAGCTTGACGAGCTCATATTTTCAGAAGATGCTTGATTACCCTGTTTAATTGTACTCATGTGGAGGTTGTTTTCAGCTGCTGTTATTAGGTGACATGACCAAGACAACTGGATGAGTAATTATTATAGAAGTAATCATATTTGTTGCTAATCTTGTAAGAATTTTTCCTTCTCTCTCACTTATTCCTTGTCTTTTTATTTCCTTCATTAGAATTACATGACAGAAATGGTGTTAGAAGATGACAGAAACAAATTGTTGATACGGTTTGTGATGTTGTCTGATAGACGTGAAGTTTATGAACCTCTTTAGCAAATGGATTTGCAAACAACAGCTGGGAAAGAAGAATTTCATCAAGGTAGATGATCATTTACATTGCTTACAGGAATGCGGTTAAATTTATAGGGCTTCTCTTATTTTATTGCATTTTTCCTTTTGAATAAATCAAAATAATGATTTAAAAATCCACATATGATAAAACAAGCTGGGGAATCTGATTCCCTGGGGGATGTAGGCAGGAAAAGAGTTATAACAATGTTTGGGATAAGCATGTCTGTGAAACAGATGTTAATGTGTTAGAATACATTGATTTAAAGCCCTCAGACTTGGCAAGGTCAGGGTTAAAAATGATTACCTTGAGGAGGTACACATTGCGTCCTTCAAATGTGGTTCCGATAACACTGCGAGAGATGAGGTCTGGATTCTCAGTGGTGACTTGTTCAGTCCAAGCCTCTATCTGTCAAATGGAATCATTTGTAGATTAAAGTGGCACTCTTGGTTCAATTCCCGAAGCAGTATTGGTCTAAATCATGTGTGTAGCATACCGTTTCCCAGTCGTTATACTTCTCATAACTGTGTCCAGTTGCACGAACCTGGCTGTCAAACTGAGCCTCCAGCACATTTCTCAGGTTGCTTATCAATACCCTGAAATGAATCAGAGTGGGTGCTCCTATGAACATAAGTGTATTTTCATCGTGCTCCTATGAACATAAGTGTACTTATATGTGTTCACTGACTTAGTAGATGGCACAATGCTTTCCCCCCTGATCTGCATGCTGTCCTCTGATTGTTCCTTATGACTGTGGACACAAAGAGTAAGTCACTGAGAAGGATACTGGAAAGTGCAAGCAAGGCAGACTCTTCCTCTGCCCAAACTTCACATATCTGAGTGTCCTTAGACCCTAAACTTGGAAAATGATTTCCCCTGGTATCTGGGGCATCTTGAGTTGGAACCTTGGGCTTCCACACAACAGTATGTACTTGAGGCCTGTCTATGGTCTTTCTTCCTCAGGACTTTTCTGAATTTAGCACTAAAAGTCTTGTGTTCCAGGAAGCTAATCAGTTCCAGGTAAATGGGAAGAGTTGATCATCTGAGTATATGGGAACAGTTTCTCTAGGTTTTGAGAAAAATATCTTGATGGATGGACATTCAGAAATATTAACAAGCTAAAGATTTATTAGGCAAAAGAATACTGTGTTTAAGGAACTATTAATAGTTTCTACTTGCCTGTCTTTTGGGTGGTTTGAGTAATCTAATTAATAATGGTTCTGTAGCAGGGTAATATGAAAATCGGTAACAGGTCCCTGGAGGCACACTTATTTCTATACATGAGTTGTTCGGGTGAAAGTTTCTATTATAAGAGGTAGGCCTGAAGGTGCGGGTGTGTGTGACTTCATTTCCCTTTGCTGCTTTGAGTAGAGAGTGTGTTTGGAAGGAACAAAATTTTATGAATGAAATGTCCTTGATTACAACACTGTGAATATTACACATATTTCTGCCACTTTGCAGAAATTTCTATTATCCATAGTTAAGCCTTGAAATGGTTTTATCTGACACACAGAGCTTCTATTCTAGAAGATTAAAACGATGCCTCTTAACATAATAGGGACTGCATTACAGCTCCGAAACAGAGAGGCATGTACACTATTTTATGCTTTTGTATGTTCCTTTTGTAGTGCCGCCGACTTCTTCTCCTTTTTATTTTTTTAAACACGGAAGCAAATTAGACAACCGGGGCTCCCCTGAAAGCAAGGGGCCACTTTGCAGAAATTTCTGTTATCCATAGTTAAGCCTTGAAACGGTTTTATCTGACACACAGAGAATTGCAGCCACACATCAAAAGTCTGCTTCTCCTCCAGCGGCCCCAAGGACATTCTGATGAAGTATGTCAGGGACATCCTACGAACCTTCCTCCTGGTTGCCCCTTTATTTCATAAACTTGGGTGTGAACTGGTGTCCGTTCATGGAAAATGCAATGAATTAATACTAAATGGTATCTGCTTCCTAGCAAAAGGCAAACACTGTCTTAGGCCTTAATTGTCTTAAGGTAGTATTTTAAAAAATGAAAAAGGGGCAGATTTTAGAATTTATTCTGTGGAAAAAAAATTTCCCTTGAGCAGCCATCAATACCTTGTTAGTGTATACGTTTTCTATGGTTGTTCTAAGCCACCACAGACTTAGTGGCTTAACAATGTGAATTTATTGTTTTGCAGTTCTGTAGGTTAGAAGCCCAACACAGGTCTCACTGGGCTGAAAACAAGGGAAGTTCTAGGGGAGAATTTGATTCCTCCCCCTTTCCAGTTCCCAGAGGCCACCTGCATTCCTTGGCTCTGGCACCTTGCTCCACTTTCAAGGCCAGTAACAGTAAACTGAGTCCTCATACCCAATCACTCTGACTTCTTCTGCCTTCCTCTTCCACTTTTAAGGACTCTTGTGCCAAGGACATTGGACCTATCTGGACAATTCAGGATAATCTCCCTGTTTTAAAGTCAGCTGATTAGAAAGCTTAATTCCATTTATGACCTTAATTCCTCTTTGCAATGCAACACAACACATTCAGATGTTCTGCGGACATTTCTAGGGGACCATCAGTCTGCCTGCTACAGTTAGGAACAATGATTGTAATAAGTGCTATAATTATATTCACCACCCAAATTGGATTATTAGGGAATAGGGTGGTAGGAGAAGGAATCCTGAATTAGGAATCAAAAGATCAAGGTCATAGTTTTGCCTAACCCATAAATTGGCTTTATTAAAGTCATTTAATCCCTGGGCTTTAATTTCATAAGTTTTAGAATGGAGTCATTTGATTAGTGGATATTCAATGTCCCTTTCAATTCTAAAATGCAATGACTTGGCTCAGATAAATAGGTCTTCGTCATTTACATAGATGTCTTCCAAGGTTTATGAAAAAATATAATATTCTGCCAGTTACCACCTTCATAAACTGCAGGAAAACATAGAGGATACTAAAGTCTAAAATAGAGATAGTTCAGGAAAATTATTTTCAAGGAAAGCTGAAAACTAAAAACAGACAAACAAAAATAAAACAAAACAAGCAAAACAAAAACCTGGACACTTAAAAAACAATCAACTGGCAGAAACCTTTAGGAAGAAAACTATGTTCCAATAACAATTTGAAAGAACAACTCTTGCCTAAAAAGGATAAATGTCCCTGAATGAAAAAAATTAAATCCAAGAGGAAATGGCAAATGACATCCTCATTCACTTCCACAACCCGCTTTAGCTGGAGGGGGCAGCGAAGCTCCCTGAGCATATTGCCTTCCTTTCACCTGCACCTAACCATCCAGTTCAAATTATTTAGGAGAATCATCAGCTGTGACATGGGGATAAGGGAAACAAACAAACAAAAAGCCCCCCCAAATTATTTAGGAAAAACAGTGACTATGTGGGAGGTAGTGTTTTATTTGATACTAAGAAGAGACATTCTGTTAGAGTTATTTCTGTGTTAAATATTAAACGTTTTCATCAAGAAGCAGGACAAAGAAGCGTAAACAACAAGTTAGTTGAATTTAAGATGACACCCAAGAGTGAAAGTATTCTCTAGTAACTCTCGAAAGAGCACGAGAATGAGGTCGAAGTGTGGTGCTGACTTTTGCCTGAAGGCGGAGGATTGACCTCAAACGATCCTTCCCAGCCTTAGGACTGTTTGATTTAGGGCAAAGCGCTACTTTAGCTATACTACAAAATATTATTACTACATAATGAGCTTCTATTCTAGAAGATTAAAACAATGCCTCTTAACATAATAGAGACTGCATTACAGCTCCGAAACAGAGAGGCATGCACACTATTTTATGCTTTTATATGTTCCTTTTGTAGTGCCGCCCGCCTTCTTCTCCTTTTTATTTTTTTAAACACGGAAGCAAATTAGACAACCGAGACTCCCCCAAAAGCAAGGAACAGGATATCTGAGAAGGAAAGAGAGACATGACTGCATTTTATCCCCCTTTCTGATTGCTGAAAATGGAGTATCTGGTCAGTGCCTGGACTTTGTGGCCATTGTTATTGAAGAACGTTACTATGTGACCATTGCTATCCAAGGACACTTTCCTTCCCAGTATGAGGAAGCAGACAAAAAAAAAAAAAAAAAAAAAAAAAAAAAAAAAAAAAAAAAAAAAAAAAAAAAAAAAAAAAAAAAAAAAGCCCCTCTCCTGTATGTCTCTGAAATTTGCAGAAAAATAATATAGACATGAGCAACCATCAATCTCTCCCTGGATCGGACAGCGCAAAGACAGCCTTCCTGCAATTTACAGAAAGGGATTCTATGGAGGGCCGCCCACCCGACAGTTCTGTCATTTTAGCTTCAGAACCGTAAATTGGAGATTTACACCATCCAATTCCTAGTCTTTCTGTAACTAGAGTGCAACTTTGGCATTTAAAACTGTAGTTATCTTTCTTTTTGCACACATTTTGAATTTTTTCCCATGATAATTCAGGATGTGATTAAAGCTGCCAAATGATACAAGTCTTGCTGAAGAAGGTTAGAACTCCTGAAAAAATCTGAAAAACTATTTTGGTGGAACTTGTGCAGTAGATGGTTCTTGTCTTACACAAATACAACTGCAAATTCTTGCTAGCAGGAAACCATCTAAATACAAATTGGTTACCATATGAGGTAATAATGGGATGCACAGGGACCGCTTGCAGCCCCAGCAAGGATATTGCTGGTGCGATTCTCCAGGATTTCTAGGGACTTATTATTATTTAATATTTAGAAAATTATGCGCTACAAATGTGCTAAGCAATGAACAGAGAAGCAGAAATTAACAAGCTCTTAGCCCTCAGGGGATGTCCTGTGTTCTAGACAATGCAACATTCGTACACAATTTTCAAGAAGTTTACCACTGAAAAAGAAAGTGAATTTTCTATTTGATAAATGGAGATTAAAATGTAATGAAAAACCATTTCACTATTTTGTGATATGGGTAGAATTAGGACATCATTCAGGTGGCTAGGGTTAGTCTATGGTACTGATCTTCCTTTGCTTCTTTTTAAATTTTAAAAAATTTTTGGAATGGAATTATACCCAGCATTGTTTTATTGTTTTTAAAGAATTATAAAGAAGTAATCAGTTTTTTGAATGTTACAGAAGGCTCTTAATGGCTAGGATTTTAAATGTCCTACCTTGTATAATATGAAGAGCGAAATGTCATAGGCATGAATATTAATCACATTTTGAAACTTACTGGGTTATATCTTTGTTTTAAAAAGACAGTTCTTAAGGTCACGTTTTGACACTTCCTTCAAGCAGAAGCAGATAGCTACATGAGGCAAAGATAATGGGGTTAAACATAACAGTTTCTGTTGATTTTTAAAAAATGTGTAATCTCCCTGTTTGTATAATGGTAAACCATAGCAGCATTCTCAGCAAAAGTAATACTGGTTGCAATTTATTTACATATTGCTTTATTTTGTTTTCACAACAGCCCTTTGAGAGAGGCATTATATCTTCATTTTATGGATAAGAAAACTGAAGCTCAGAAAGGTTAAGCAAATTATCCAAGGTCACATAGCCAGGAAGGTGCAGTGCCAGGATTGGAATCCAGTTTATATTTTCTCAGAGCATTCATTTGTTGCACTATGCTATACCACTTCTCCTGATGGAGGTATGGATTTTGTAAGTGACAATTCTGACATCTTCGCTGACGCAAATAGTATTCTTCTATATATTTTTTGTTCTTTTTTTTGACATTAAGCCTAGAGATTTATCTTCCATATTTTTAAGATGTGAAAAACAAGAGAAAATTTCTAATGTTAAAATTATGTAAATCACATTTCCTCAAAATATAATGAAGACTTGATCTTGTGGCGGGGGATTGTTGGATAAACATGAATGTTCAGGACGGGAGCCCAAGACTTTCTCTTTGCTCCTCCCTGATCCACTCCCTGGAGGAAGAGCTCTGCTTTGTACTAAAGACCTTATTTCTTCCTTCCCTCTCAGGCAAATGCTGCCACGTCAGCACCGTCTTTTCTACTTCTAAGCCTTAACATATGGTCTGTTCTTTGCCTAAAGTATGGTTTTTCCTTGTCTTTGGCTAATACCTGTTCATCTTTCAGTTCTCTGCTGAAGCCTCATTTCTTAGGACAGCCCTCCCTAACCCCTAGACTTGGTCTATTCCCCTCAGTCTCTACCTTTTTACTCTTCTTAACGTCTGTTACATACTGTTGCAATTCCTCATTTAAAGTCTGTCTTCTGCTAAGGGAGGTGAGGCCATATCTATCCGCTTCAGTACTTGATAAACATAGGCACTCAACATAGATTTGTTGGGTCAACAAATGGACAACTGCCTCTCCTTAGGAGGACATTCTCATCTTGAAAGGCCTAGGTGGATCAGTGTGGTATTTGGGAGAAGGAGATATGGGGTGATCAGCTTAGCCAACTCTACTCTAGGCCTTTTGGGAACTCCTTCCTTTCCTTTCTTTGGTTCCTTCTTTCCATGCCTTCTCCTACCATTAGAGACAGTGGTGAGACCTTAGAGGAAAAAGGACGGAATGTTATTCAGACTGATTCTAGTCTTGTCTTCAAGCTAAAGGAGCATAAAGAGCCCTCACAGCTCACAACAGGTTTGGCTGATCACTTGGAAAGAAGACCTGGTAATATTTGGGGCTAAAACTGTGTCCAGCTGATAATAAACTGTCTATCGATTTGGCTTTTACTCCGTATCTTGCTTGTAAAACAGTAGCAAGTCAGATATCTGGTTGAAGATTTGGGGTTCAAGAATCAAAACCATTTTCATTAGAGCAATTGCTAAACACAAAATCTACCAGGTCTGAAGTCTTAAGATTTTGAATCCAGGACCAGTCTGCCATTACCTATTTGTGTGGCCCCAGTGAAAGAATGGTCTTGGTGTCATTTTTATCTTCCCAGAGTTAGTCAATGGCTTGGACAAAAGCATGCATGGGAAAGAATTTTAATAGCTATAAAACACCAACTTACTCATACTGTAGCTCATTCTGCTTTAGAACGTCCTCCACGGTGTCGGTATCTTCTGCTTTGACACGGAAGTCGACTATACTGTGAGGTTTGATTTGTGAGACAGAGTCTGGTTTCCAGAAGTCGATCTGAATAAAGGGCAAGATATACTGTATTGGACACCTATAATTCAATGACTGAATTATCATCTGTGAGCACACTATTGTTCTACATCATTTAGCTATTTTCAAAATCAAATTATCCATGAAATTTCTTAAAAGTATCTCCTTTGAGTGAACATGTCTTGGAGCCAAGCAGTTAGATGTCAATAAAAATGTTTACAAATGTATTCATAACCTTAATTATCAATAATCATGAAAAACATATGATCATTTTCCATAATGCTAGTTAATTATGGTATTCTATAACTGCTCTTTTCTATTTATTGATTTTCTAGAGCACTTCCTTATGATAGCCGCGTTTGTGGCAATGGATAAATGTGCCAAATGATGATCAATTAACTGGAGCTACAGAATTTAGTGGAGAAAAATTAAGCATTCCATTTTACTTTTTGATGGATTCATTTTATGAGTTTATCTTGGAACTCAATTCTGTGCAAATCACAGTAGTGTGTGGAACCAGGAGCATTCCTGACCTGTAGTGGATACATCAGGAAGAGAAATGGTATCTTTCCACATGGGTACACAAAATACTCTTGGGGATCCAGTAACGTACTGACATTTTCATTTATACAGTTACTCATCAGCTATGATTGAGGACCTACCATGCACTGGGCTCTGTGCCTGAGACTAGGAATACACTGGTAGACAAATCATACATGGTCTCTGTCTTCATGGGGGAGACTTTAGAGAAAGTTAAACACGGAATAGCAAGATGCCGTATCTGATAATTCTAATGTTTTTATTTTTGAATGTGTAGTTTTAATTATCCTTTTTCAGTGGAAAAATATTAACCAGGACATACTGACTCTTGTGTCTGTTTTCCTGTTTCTTCCTTGTGCTGAATAGCAGGTTATTTCTTTTTCCCTGTGTCTTGCCCAATCCCTGTTTAAATGTCTGTACTCTGGTCTCCAGCTGAAGATGTGACTGGTGGTAATATTTAGGGCCACTACTTGGAAACTTGGAAGGGAGTTTGGAAAGGCTTAAAGGTTGTACAGCAGAAACTGATGAGTAAGATTTTAAGATTACTCAGTTTCAGATATACTTGTGGGGAACCCATTAAGCCATATCCTGTCCTTGCAATCTTCAAACCACTGTAGAAGTCTAGTGGGTGCTGAGTCATGAGTCAGGGACATAGGGAATGCCAGGACAATGGAAAGGACATTGAGATTTCATCAAAATGGATTTCAGATGAAAAAAACCGTGAGCATGGTTGACACAAAGGTGTTGAAAGGAGAGAGTATTGATGGCAGGATAAAGATTGGCTATAGAAGGTGAACTAGTGAGTCAAAGATGAGAGGATAAAGATGAGAGGTTAAATGATAGTGAGGATGTATAAAAACATGCCATGATAAGGCCAGAGAAAGCAAGGGGCTGGTGATAAATTCTGGCTATCCACCGTTGTGAGAAGAAGGGAACTGAAGAAAAGTACATTATAAGAAAAAACATACTTTTGAAAGTCAGCTCTGGATTTGTGTTCCTAATAAACACCTGTCATTCCATGGTGGGGTGGAAGAGGGAGGTTTGTCTTTATTACAGACACTGAGGTTTAGATTTGGTAAAGCACATGAAGTGCACCAAGCATCTGCAGCCGACCTGACAGTGCTCTGCCCATACACAATTGCTGGGACCCTTTGGCGTGCTCAGGAGACTCCCTACTGCCAAGATCTGCATCTCTGAACCTGAGGACTTTTTTCCCTAGAACTGGGGATAGCCAAACTATTAGCTCCAGGGAGACAAGAGGTACCAAGGAAATAACTTTTCTGGTTCAACCAATGACCCTAAAAAGTAGATGTTTAAATACTCCAACTATCTCACCTCCCAGGCAGGATAATTCTGAAGCACGTGGTTTGTACCCTTTCCTAGAGCTCCCCTGTGGGTTAAGCTCCAGTTGTCCTCTGTGGTAGCTGGATTAATATGCCCCTGTTGTTGGCTGCCTTTCTTTCTCTAGATCACTCCCCACTTCTTTACCAGTGTCCCCTGCACTTCACAAATAAAACCCTTTCTCAGGGAAAAACATTCCCTGAGAATGTTTTTCTCAGGGTCTGCTTTGAAAGAACCTATATTAAGATGCTAGCTTTCCACTCGAAGCAAGAAATGCCTGCATGATATCCTTGGTGATATTCCTAATGTATCTTCAAGTATATCCTGTGCCACTTGAGAATAGCCTAATTGTTTACAAATGGTTTTATTTCTAATATTAAGTTGAAAATTGTCGTCTCTAGTCTCCTAAATTCTTGCCCATTAGTCTCAGCTCTGCCAAATAAGACACACAGACACACACACATAGTGTTGTCTTTATGATTCTGCTGTGAGAATGATGGATTCTCTTAAAAGAGGTGGAAAAATCTCATAAACATGTTTGACAAAAACTTGCAGACCTAACCTGGAGATGCTTAAAAATTTCAGCTTGACGTGGATAAAATTGGTCTGCAAACCTGTCAACATCCAACACTGTGGAGTGCTGCAAGATTGATGCAGATTTACTATCCTGGAGTTAGTCTCCAGTAGAGTACAAATGCACCAAGTATGGATACAAATAATAAACTCAACGTAATAACACAGGAGATAAATATGGACTTCAAGAATGGCCAAGACCTTGTGAATGAGATTTATGTCTGAAATATAAAAATGAAGTGAAATATATGATATAGAGGTAAGGAATTGGATTATATGTTAAGAAGTTATAAATCCGAAATTATAAAATTGTAAATATAGGAGGCTGAGTGGCAAAGAGCAATACAGAACATTTATTAGATAATAAAGAGATCTTTAAGTTAGAGAAAGAAATATCTTTAGATAACATTGTGAGAATATCAATTTAATCAGTCAGCTGGCTGATAACTAAAGAGTCCTCCCTAAAATATATCAGAAAACTAGCACAAAAGCAAGATAAAGTAGCATATCAACCTCAAATGCTTTGGGGAATAAAATTGGCACATAAAAAAATAAATATTGGTGTTGGGGATCTTTGGTTCTTCACAAATTTGCACATATTTGTTTCTTTGCATTGCATTTGACTGTAAGGAGAGCATCTGATAGATTCTTCATTTATCTTGATGAAATTTTCCTGTACTGTTGGAAAAGGTAGTGAATTCTACTTGAGGCCTAATTCCGGATGCAGGAAGGAACTTACAGGTGTAGTAGGAATGATGGGAACACTGGGAGACAGTAACATGTTACTCTAGGCATAGAGAAAAATGCACCTTAAACTTGAGAAACAAGGAGTTCAAAATAGTCCAGAGAAATGAGAACAAGTTTTATGGTGAATGTCTCCAATAAAAGAGCAAGCACAACCCCGACTGCAAGGAGATGAAATGAAATCCTTACTCTAGAATTACAGATGAAAAAGAAGAGGCTGCTGGAGTACTTGTGGTCACAGATCTCTTCAATACATTTAGCTTTTAAAAGGACATGTTCAAAAGCTGGGAGGAAGGACACATGGCCAAGGATGAATACAAAGACTGGATGCCCTTGTAATGATCTTATCAGGAAGGCTACAGCTCAGAATATGCTGCACCCACAAGATTGCTAAGAAGAACTAAAATCTCTTTTTCAATCATGTTGAAAATAAAAAGAATAAAGAAGAAATATGTGTCCCACTGCTTGGAGCTAAAGCATGATGTTTACAGCCAGAAGAGAGAAAGTAGCCCTTTTTAACTCTTGTTTGGCTTCTGTCTTTTCCAGGAAGGTGCTACACCATTTATCCTTTGTTTTTTCTGTTTCTACTGAGAGAAGAAATCACCACCAGGATAAGTAAAGGATTTTTCACATGTTATGATTTAACTAGAAATACTTTCTTTGGAAAGAGGATATTGAGGCCGAAGGTAGATGAAGAGATCAGTGATTATACCAGCCATGTAAATTGAATTCAAAATCCCAGACCTGATGATAGCAGATAGTAATAATAGCAAACACTAATGTAGTTCTTACTATTTAAGTTCTTTCTAAGTGCTTTGACTATATTAATTCTTTTAAATCTCACAACAATTCTGTAAGATAAAATAGCATTATCATCCTCATTTTACAAATGAAGACGTTGAGACCCAGAGAGGTGTCCAAGTTTCAGTGGTAGGGCCAGAAACTGAATCTAGGCAGTGTGAGTCCAGATTCTTTGCTCTCGACTACCGTCAAATGCTGAATTTCCAATAATTAAATAAATACTGCGGATGTGATTGCAGAACTCTCGCAGCAATCTTGGAAGAATCAGAGTTTGAAGGGCTTGCTGCAGAGCAGAGGGGGCAAGTCTTGGATTTACAAATGGGAAAGCAGATGAAGCCCAGAAGCAGGAGCTCCTGGGGCCTGGCATGGATTCTGGCAAAGCTGCAGAGTAAACTGGAAGCAGATGGATTGTGAATGTTCGGAAAAGGAAGCTGTGATCTCTGGGAGCCAGCACAGTTTAAAGCAAGGATAAGTCAGGCCCAATTAACTTTATCTTAGTATTGGAAGAGACCACTAACCTGGTAGAATGCTGAATCTTGATCTTAGTAAAGCATTTGATGAAGTCTACATTGATGTCTTTGTAATGCAGAAATCAGCACAGTGTCAACTCTACGGAACACCCTAGTAACTTGGGTAGTTGACCGAACTTATTCGAGGAGAGAACCGGTTAATGAATCACTTCAGTGCTTAGCACTACACTGTATGTGGCACACTGGAGATTCATCATAAACATATATTGAGTGAAACATGAACGAGGTCTCTAATTCTGTGCTGACCTCTAACCTTCTTAATATTTTTCTTTATCAGTCGAGGAGGCATGCTTATCAAACTTGCTGGTGATGCAAAATTCAAGGGACGGCTTATTTCCCTGGGTGACTGACTTCGCTTTTAAAAAGATCTCAATATGCTGAAAACAGGCTATAAAGATACATTTTAATAATGTAAATCTAAAATCCCACATTTAGGTAAAAAAAAAATTAATTAGGCAAGCTCAGAAGGAAGGATACCTTGTTTGAAGGTGATTCATGTGAGAAAACAATAACCTAATGGTTTTGATTGAACACAGATTTAATATAAGCTAAGAGTGTTCTGTGACTGTCCAAGATGCTAAAAAGGATCTTAGGCACCATTAATAAATGTCTGCTTTACAGATGAAGGCAGGCAATGGCCCTGCAGTATGTATTAATCAAAGCACACCTGGAGGCCCGTTGTTAGTTCTGGTGGCTACATTTAAAATAAGAAATACAGACACAAAGACTGAGCTGAACCCAGAAGTGACCAGATGATCGCAAGTCTGTAAACCAGTGCTAAGAGAAATGATGGAAGGCCTGGAAAAGACACATCTTAGAGGTAAAACATTATTTGGCTCAGCTAAGTCCAATGGGTCAAAGTTAGAGAAGGCAGCTTGCAGCTCTTTATAAGGAAGAAAATGATGGGAATGATTTGTAAGGCAAGTGGGCTATGCTGAAGAGTAAGTAGTACACCTACTGTCTCTGGGAGTACTCACACAGGTTTTATCAGGGCTGGCAACCAGGGATGCTATTTCCTGAGAGGAAATTCCAGATTTGTGTGGAAGGCTGGAACAGATGACTTTATATTCTCTTTCAGTTTTAAACTTCTGAGTCTGTGAGTATGACACTCTCCACCTTCTTCTTCCTTCCTCTACACTTTAAAAGCTAAAAAAATGACTACATATATATATATACACACACACACACATATATATATGATGAATATTTTGTATACATTTATTCATTTTAGTTTATGTATTTATGAAGAAACAGCATTGGCCCAAGTGGTACTACTGTGTTTGTGGTCAGCAGCAGCTTCCTGCCACACTACATATATAATTTAAAATGTCAGTTTTCACCTCATATACAGTGAATTTTTTTAAAGTAGCATAGAGATTTCAGTTTTTTGAAAGCAAAAGAAAAATATGGAAATCACTCATGGCTTTTTACCTTCTTTTCCCCTCTCATGTCATATCATTAAGGGGACCCAAATCAAGGTCATGAAAACCCAAGCTGTTTGATTTGGAATGAAAGAAAATCAAAGAGAACAGATGATACATGGGATGTGGAAATGAATTTGAAGTTGGACAAAAGCCCAGTTTTTCAGTAATATCCAAGTTGATCATTTTTCTCTTTTGCCTTAGAAGAAAGTAACTGCACATTAGATGTTCTATGACCTTCATGACAGTTCCAACTCATCCAGTTGTCACGCTGTCAGCTCTTTTAAAAGTTACCATGGATTTATAATACTATAGGGCTGAAGGCAACCTAATTTAGGCAGAAAAAGAAGATATCATGGCACTAAATGTTTTCCAAGTTTTTATTTCTTGCTATCAAATGTGCTACAGTTAATATTTCATGTCATTCTTCCTTTGAGGAAATCACAGTGCAATTTAAGATTTTAAAGTAGGTGTGAAGTAAATCTAAAGTATAGAATTGCTACTTACCTGGATGGTGCTGGCCAATTCACGGATTAAGTTGATGTGATTTTCATTTTCAACATTAATGCGGAACACTTTCTCGCTGAATGGTGAGATAGCAGAAGAACAGAAAATTTAAATTGGGTAATGTGTCCAAATTTCGGGGCTAACAACAAAGAAGGACTTGCTCTTTAAGGAATTGCTTACCCTTCAAAGTGCTCCCCAGAATGATGAGCAGATGCCAGGGCCGCAGCCCCCAGAACCAGGAACACCAGCATTGTGTCGGGCTAGGTCTGTTGGGTGGGTCTTACCTGTTTTTATATCAGAGTGTTCTTTGTTTTCTTCTCCTGACCACAAATAAGAATTGCCATATCTTGATTAATCGTTTCTTGGCATTGTTGGCTTGGTAGCTGTATGAAGTCTGAGAGGATATCTCTCTCAACACCTGTGGAAATAGAGCAAATACAATCTCAAGTTCAACCTACCCAACTTGGCTGCCAGACCTTGAATAGTCTGGGGGTCAACGAGATTTAAATGAAATCTATTTCATAGTCTTTTTTTTCCCCTTTTGAATTGATAATTACATATAATAAATTCTCTAGATTTCAGTATGAAGTTTGATGAGTTTTGGCAAATGTATATACTCATGTAATAAACATTCCAATCAAGGTATAGAACATTTCCCTCAACCTCACAAGTTCCCTTGAGCACCTTTTTAGTTTTCTGTACTCTCGCCAGGCAACCGCTACTCTGATTTCCAGCTTCATACATTAATTTTGCCTGTCCTAAACTTTGTGTAAATAGGGTCATATTCCCTTGTGTCTGGTTTCTTTCATTCAAGAGGTTTTGAAATTTATTAGCAATTTCATTTGTATTATTGATTTGTTCCTTTTTATTAACAAGTGATATTCCCTTGTATGAATATACCACAATTTGTTTAGCCATTTTCCTGTTGATAGATATTTATGTTGTTTTCAATTTTGTGTTATTGGGAATAAAGCTGCAATGACCACTTTTGAACAAGTCTTTTTGTTGACACGTGTTTTCATTTGGGGGGAGGGTAAATATCTGAGTAGAATTGCTAAATAATAATGTAAATGTAGGTTTAACATGATGAGATTCTGCACAACATTTTTTCTTAGTGGTTGCACCATTTTAAGCTTCCATTGGTATCCGGTTGCTCTGTGTTCTCACCCACATTTTGGCATTTTTTTAGTTTTCAATTTTGGTAATTCTAGTGAGTGTGAAGTGGTGTCTAATGGTTTTAACTTGCATCTCCTTTATGACTAATAATGCTGAACCTCTTTTCACATGTTTATTGACGACTTGTAAATCCTCTTTTGTGAAGCATCTATTGAAGTCTTTTGCCTTTCTTGAGAAATTGCTTGTTTGTCTTTTTATTCCTGTTTTGTATTAGTTCTGGATACAAGTCCCTTGTTAGAAAGGTATATTGCAAATATCTCTTCCCAGTACGTAGCTTGCGTTTTCATTTCCTTGATGTTATCCTTTGATGAGCAGACATTTTATATTTTGATAAAGTTCCAGTTTATCAATGGTTTTCTTTTATGATTAGGGCCTTTACATTCTTTCCAAGAAGCCTTTGCCCATTCTAAGGTCTCAGACGTATTCACCTATGTTTTCTTACAGGAGCTTTGTCGTTTTAGGTCTTCATGTATAGTGTGAAGTATGGGTCAATAATTTTTTTAATATGAATATCCAGTAGATCCAGTGTTATTTGTGAAAAAGGCTTTTGTTTTCCCCATTGAAAGACTGGTTTCCCCATTGGTTTCTCTGTCAAAATTCATTTGGCCATATATGCATGGGGTAATTACTGGACTTTCTGTCTGTGTTACATCTATTTATCTAATTTTATACAACTACCACAATATCTTGATAACTATACTTTACAGTAAGTTTTAAGATCAGATAATGTATAAGTCCTCCAAGTTTGCTCTTTACCAAGACTTTTTGGCCATTCTAAGTCATTTACATTTCCGAATATATATATATATGTGTGTGTGTGTATATATATATATATATTTCAGTATTATTTTGTCAATTTCCATGAAAAATTCTTGCTGAGATATTGATTGGGATTGCAGTGAATCTGTAGATCAATTTGGGGAGAACTGATATCATTCAACTCATAAGCATGGCATTTCTCTACATTATTCCAGGTATTTGTCAAAAAGTATAAAACATCTGAGATTTTATTTTACTTGCAAGATAACAAGTTATCTTGCCACGCAGTAAGACATGAAACTCCTGGGTCAGAAAAAAAGGACTTTATTACTCATAGCACAGCAAGCAGCATGAGCTTCATGTTTGTATCAGTTCTTTTATTTCCTGGTCCCATGGAGACGATGTGCAAGTGGGTCCAGGTGGATGCCGTGTGTACAGGTTTGTGTCACAGTTGAGGTGAGCTGAGGAAACACCCAATCCCATGATGGGGATGATAGCAAATCTGCTCACCCTTTGCCCCAGAGGAAACATTAGCTTTATCATCCTGTATAGCAAATAGATTTTTCCTTTGCCCTGGAGGGAGACACCATCTCTATCTTCCAAGCTGTTTGCTATGCAAATATCTTAGAAAAGTTAGTCCAGAATAAAAGCTGTCCCAAGATATGCAGAAACAGAGGGACCCATGGACATTTGTCTCTCAACAATATCTACTGCTTTCTACACATTTTTGACTGAATTTTCCTCAGTGCTACTCTGTTGGTCACTCTGATTGATCTGACTGACAGGGGCTGGAACCAAATCCATTCAATTTTTTTATTGTGGCATTTAATTAAGGTTAATATCCACAGGACTCCAAGCAGCATGATGAAGCCAATCTGCAACACTGACCTCAGTCATCCCTCCCCAGGGTACTGGACCCAACCAGCAGAACAAATAGCCTAAACTATCTGTGTCTGCCTTAGAAAGCCAGGCAGCTTTCTCCTTAACTCTCAGTATTGACTGTTCCACTTTACCTGAGGCAATAATCTGGGCACAACAGGATCTATTAACTATTGCACCAACTCCACCATGGCCTGCAAAGAGCAGTCTAGAGTAATTCTATCATTCATAACAACCCTGGCCCGTGAGTAGGGGCTGACCTTAATATCTCCCAGGGCTAAGGTGACATTTAGTGCACTTTGTGTGTGTGTATGAGTTAGGATCCAGTCCAGGACTGTATTCAATTGTAATGTCTCTTTAGTCTCCATCAATCCAGCCATTCTTTATCTTTTATAATATTGACATTTTTAAAGAGTAGAAGTCATTGTTGTGTAGAATATCCCTCAGTTTGTTTTTCCTCCTTGTCTCTCATGATAAACAAACTTTTTAAAAGTTTAAAAAAAGCAGTACATTGAGCTCCATAGAGACAACACCAGGGCAAGTGAGAGTTGGACAGGCACTGGATGACTCTGCCTTGCTGAGGAAAAATAACTAAGTGTGGGCAAAGGCAACCTAAGAAGCTGAGAGGCAAAATATCATCATAAGCATTCTTTGTGCAAACTTGCCAGGAGAAGCACAAGAAGAAGCACCTATGCTTTAGGTGCTTTAGTTAACTTCTCAGAGTTTTCAAGAAGTGTTCAGAGAGGTGGAAGACCTCTGTGTCTCTGCTAAAGAGAAAGGAAAATTCAGACATGACAAAGGTAGACAAGGCACATTAAGAAAGAGAATTGAAAACCTATATCCCTCCTAAAGGGAAACAAAAAAGTTCAAGGATCCCAAAGCACCCAAGAGACCTCCTTCAACCTTTTTGTTATTCTGTTCTGTGTGTCACCCAAAAATCAAAGAACAT
>RJWJ010013617.1:0-39684 GCA_004363605.1 Indri indri | reverse complement strand
TCATAAAGACAGGGCCCTGCTAAGCATTCTCACACTTCCCAGCCTATTCCCCTAATTCATGCAATCTGTTTATTTCAATAAAGATGTTTTGGAAGACAACAGGTGGTAGGTACAGGTTAGCATTCAGCTTGGGGTTATTTGAGTGACTATGTCATGCTATATTCTCTTTTTACATAAAGTCTGTAAGTTTAATGAAAATAGTAGCCATATGACTTTAAGTAAACTCTTTTCCCTCCTCTGAATCTTGGCTTCTTAATCTTTAAAACAGAGATTGACCTAACTCATTGTTTCTTAAATATCAGGACATGAATCATATGTAACATGTGCTTTGCACATCATATGCACCTAATAAATATTTGGGGGTTAATAGTAAAAATGGTAATAATAACACTGGTAATAGTGATAACTAAGCCCATTAAAGAGGCTGCACACTACATATAACTCATTTAATATAAAACTGCATTTTACAGATGAGAAAACTGAGATGCACACAATTAGTAAGTGGAGTCTCTCACCTTTACTGTCCCTAAAACTTTCTATAGTTCTAGAATTTTATGTATATGAAAGGCATACATAAAAAAAGCAGAAGACTGCTTTTATGCCTTTAGTATACAGAAGACCAAAGTCATTAGAAAGCTCTGATCCTTGCTACTGGAAATAAACTGTTCAACAAAACAGGAAATTCTTGTTATCATCGGCAGTCACACTGTTTAGAGAAAATACAACAGTGATTCTGCTGCAACTTGAGTAACTGATCCTGCCTAGCATGTGCGAAGCCGGACCTTGACCTGCAGCCAGAACGGTAAGTTGGGGTGAGGGAACACTGATGCATCTCTCTGGCGCTCGGCCTGGAGGCCACTTTTGTTCTCATAAGCGGAGCCAGAGGCAACTAGTGCATAGACCTCCCCTTTGCAATTTATATGAAAGTTTGCTGTTAGCTTCATAGCATCATCTAAATCAGGCACACAGCAGCCCTCACAGGCTGAGGTTTGCTCAGTCATTTTCGGGCAAAGCAATTGCCTGTGCATCCATCAGCGGCAGCCTTTCATTACTGCCACCGTCTCCAGAGCATCCTTACTGACCTTGCCCCAGTGCACAGCTGGAAGGAGAGCAAAGAATATACAAAAGTCAGTTAAATGCCATGGCCTTGGGTATCTGCAAGTAAAACTATAACTACAGAGCATTGGATTTGTGAAAGATTTGGCAGCCAATGATAAAATCATTAGTGTATAATTATTTTGAAATTGATAACATTATTGTAAATACATTCCTAAGATTGCACTGAATTTAAATCGTATTAGTGGCTCCAGGCTAATCATCTTGTATCTTCCAAAATGGTTTCCTACAAGCAGAAAAATATCATGCTTAAAGAACCATATGACTGCAAATGTTAAAGAAAAAAATGAAGGAAATGTGAAGGTTATGGACTGAATTGTGACCTCCCCTCAAATTCCTGTGTTGAAGCCCTGGCCCCCAATGTGACTAAGTTTGGAGATAAGGCCTTTAAGGAGGTAATTAAGGTTAAATGAGGTCATAAGGGTGGGGCACTAATCTGAGAAGACTGGTGTTATAAGAAGAGGAAGAGACAGCAGAGATCTCTCTCCACACATGCACAGAACAAAGGCCATGTAACGACACTGTTAGAAGGCAGCCGTCTGCAAGCCAGGAAGGGAGTCCTTCGTAGGAAACAACCCTGATGGCACCTTGCCTGTGGACTTGCAGCTTCCAGAACTGTGAGAAAATAAATGTCTTTTGTTTAAGCCACTCAGTTTGTGGTATTCTGTTACGGGAGCCCCAGCAGACTAATACAGTGACATACTGATAAAATAACTAGAAACTTCTCCAGCAATCGATGGGAGCATTTCGAGATGGAGGTAGTGAGGTTGTCAGAAGAGCTGGATTGTGTGGGCTCTGGAGGGCTGGGGCTAGGGGGAGGGCATGCAAATTATAGGACCCAGGTTGCCAGGGGACAGAAGCAAAACCTAGATAGACAAGCTTTCCATAAGAAAGCTGATCGTAGGCAGGAGTCAGGAACACACAGAGAAGAATTTGAATCCAAGCATAAAACTGAAGAAAATATTCAGCATCAAAGATCAGGCTAAGAAATCTATGGTTATTTCTCTTTATGTGCATATATGTGCATGGGGAGGCACACTCAAGGTTTGGTGAAACACAGTAGAACAATGCTAGCTCTTACCCTCCAGTGTGAGGAAGGGCAGTACAGAGAAACCCATTGAGACTAAGAGATCACTAGAAATTTCCAGCACAGTACGGTGATTCTCCAATGACCTCTCCTTTCAGAGCATTAGGTTCTGCCTCAGTTTTAACACAATTTATAAGGTGTATACATGCAAGAAGTAACAGAAGGGGGAAAGATTTATGTTGGAACTTTTCTTCAGAAGGTGACTCCATGAGCTTCAATTATGAACTTCAACCTTGAACTCCTTGAAAGTCCACTGTTGAGAAAATGAGTCCCTATAACATTCTGAAATTTAAGAAAGGAGAACTAACTCTCCTCTCATCTTATATTGGTAAGGGGAAAAGGAACTTCCCTTAGCCAATAGCCAACAAAATAATATACATACAAAAAAGTGTCTATTAGTGCATGGGGTGCTAAAATTTCACGAACACCAAATTCATGCAACTAGAACCCAGATCAAGAAACAGAACATTGCTAGCACAGAGCCCTCATTCCTTCCAGTCCTCGTCTGTACTGTAAAAAGGCAACAGTTATCTTGACTTTGAATAGGTTGGCTTTGTCTGTTTTTGTACTTTACCTAAAAAGAATCTTGTGACATATGTTCCATGTCTGCTTCTATAGTTTAGTGTTATATCTGTGGAGTTCACCCCTTTAAGTGAACACATTTCCGATGATACATTCCGTCCGCCTCACCTACCTTTTTGCACCCATGCTCTGGGGCCAACCTTAGCACCTTCCCCATCTCAGTGGGCGTGTATCCTTGCCTTTTCTGGTTCTCCCGTTGTGGTATAAGTGTCTCATTTGTGTCCAGAGACATCCTGAGCTGGATAGCCTTTTATATTATTCACCCTAAGTTGTTCATGAGAGCAATTCTTCTGTGAAAAAGTAATTTTCTTACTATGCTTACAAACAAATACCGCATGAAAGAATGATTGAAATAATGATGAAGACCACACTGCAGGGACACTCATGGAGTCCCAAACCCTTTCAGCACTCTATACCTTATCCAAGGTGTATGTGTCTAATTGCATCATGAGAAAGGGGAGAAAACCTGAAGAGTGAACATCCTGGTCTTTATCTGTCTCTGGATTCAATTACTTAATCTTTTTCATTCTTCCCATTCCTTCCGTAGTCTATAATATTTTGAGGGCAAAGATAGCACCTTATTAAGTTTTACTCAATGTAGTTTCTTTTTTAGATAATTACTATGAAAATGGTTTATGGCTTGATACTAAAAATAGAGAGACAAATAAGGCAGCACCAGCCTTCAAATGACTTGGGATAGCATTGGAAACTTTATCTCCTGCAATCAGTTTCGCCCAAGAGGTCCAGAAGTGGATTGCAGGGATACAGAAGAGGAAAGAACTAATCCTGTTTCTCTTCGGGGAAGCGTTAGAGGAAGGTGACACCTGCTCAAATGACAGACATTAAATCCAGAGGGAAGTTCTGCTTAGCTGAATGTCACACAGCTTTGAGATGCTTTTCCTCTTTCCTTGTCATTGCCTCCTTGGACTGTCTTGCTTTTTGTATTCCCTTTTCTAGCTTCTAATAGGAGATAACTGTCACTTTACTAATCCCTCCGTCTTGTGATTTCAGTGCGCAGACTGTTTGTGAAAAATAAAGCATTATAATTCTTTGAGAATCAGTCCCACTGGAAGGACAATGAACTCTCTCTCTCTCTCTCTTTTTTTTTTCTGCATGTCTTGGGAATTTAAAAGGAATAATAAAATTCAGGTATCTTATTATAAATATAAAGCACTAAAATGACAGGCAGTAAATCAATGTTCCAGAAACACATTTCAAATAGCAGAGTCAAAGGCATACCTCCAATACTAATGAAATTTGGTTAAAAGCTCAGAATTCCAAATAGGAAAGAGCTAGCTGCCTGCACGGAGATTAGCATGGCGTCCCATGGCCTGTTGCATCTCCTGTTGAAAGAGAATAGCCCAAGCTATGGATTAGAAGCTACTCTTGTGTCTTCTGGCATATGAAGGCCCTGAAGGAGGATGGAAATAACATTGATTTGTGACTAAACCTGCCTTCTTGGGCAGGTCATTGACAGGAAATTTTAGACTTGTCCAACTCCATGCCAAAAGGACAATAAGTATGGAGTATGGAGGAGTGAGGTGTCTTAGGTTGGGTTTCCTAGAAGCAGAACTTAAGGAAGGATTCATGAGCAAGTGATTCATTAAAGAAGTGCTTCTAGAGGAAACCAGCAAAGGAGTGCTGCAAAGGGAAGCAAGGAGGGGAAGGAAGCCAAGCAAAGTCCCATAAGGGGTAACTCTTAGCCTCATCCTACAGGGAAACTCTGAAGTGTAAGCTATGTTATGAGGAAGTTATATCACAAGGAAACTCCAAGGAATGGAGATTGAATTTTTTTCTTTTTCTTTTTTTTTTTTTTTGAGACAGAGTTTTGCTCTGCTACCTGGGCTAGAGTGCAGTGGCATCATCATAGCTCACTGCAACCTCAAACTCTTGGGTTCAAGCGATCCTCCTGCCTCAGCCTCCCAAGTAGCTGGGACTACAGGTGCAGTAGAGATGGGGTCTTGCTCTTGCTCAGGCTGGTCTCGAACGTCTGGCCTCAAGTGATCCTCCTGCTTCGGCCCCCCAGAGTGCTAGGATTACAGGAGTGAGCTACTGCGCCTGGCCAGGAGATTGAATTTATATATTCCTGCATATGATAGGCTGCCCAGGATAAGGGGAATGTAGATTTGTAGACACTCTGGCTTTTCTTGGTATAGGCAAATGGGCTACAAAAGCCTAAGGACAGTTCTTCTTGAAATGGGTGTTAGCCATTGAAAGTAAAATGATATAGAATGGTGTGTGTGTGTGTGTGTGTGTGTGTGTGTGTGTGTATGTGTGTGTGTGTGTGTGTGTGTATCAAAATGGTAAAAAGGGATCCAAACATATCTGGGTGGAGCAAACTAATTGTCTACTAAAGAGTGGTATACAGAGGTGGTGATAAAATATCTTGACTAATAACCAGAGTAAGGAAATACGGAGTGCAGAAGGCAACATGCCGACATCCAGGCTGGCAACTGGAACAAGGATGTGTTGGAGGAGGGAGCTGGGAGCCACCCACTGGGTTCCAGAACAACACCTAGTCCCTAATGGGACTGCTGAGAATGAGTCCAAGTATCTCTCTTAGTGGATCATGAGTACCCACCACAATGTCAAAGCCAGGATACAGTGTCCAAATCCAGGCCAGCAGCCCCTGCCATGAGGCTGAGTCACCAGAAATGGAACTGGGCTTTTGAGGTTCACTCCCAAGTTGGGCTTGTCCCTAAGCCTGGTCAGAACTAAACCTGTGGCCCTGACAGTGGGGAAGGGAAGGGATGCTAGGATATTTCCTGCTCATAATTAGCAATTTCTAGGTTAGGAAATAGGCAAGAGGCCCAAAAGAGGTTGTGGTAGAACCAGATGCTTTTATGCTACTTATATGCAGCAAAATCTTCTAGTTCAGATTTTTATGGTCATTGTTCCAAATTCATTTTCACTATCATCCTTTTCTATTATTGCATTTTAATTTCTATTTCTATTTATTTCTTATCTACTTCTAATATGCTATCTTGCTGGTCTAAAATACCACAATATGTAAATAAGGTTAAGTTTATCTTAACCTTAGGAAATTAGTTCAATACATAATTATTGAATATGTCTATATATAAAAAGTTTCATGCCAAACACTAACTGGGGATTCAGAAATTATTCAGATATGATCATTTCCCTTAAGGAGTACATTTGCAAGAGCAGTTTTGCAGCTCTGTCTAAAATGGTGAACCAGAATAGCTTCTGGGAATATAGTGAATAAGGTAATATAATAAAGACCCTCCTTAAAATGGTCTTGCCAGATAAAATACAGGACACAAATATTGCTTGGAACATACTTATACTAAAAATTATTTGTCTGTATTTTTATTTGTTAAATCTGGCGACTGTTTGCAAAACAGTCTGATCACTCCACACCAGTGAATATTTCGTCTCCAGGAAGTAGGGCTCACGGGACCTCACCAATTGGTGAAGAGGGACATGACTGTGTACTGGAGCAAGCTTAGCCGAGGGAGCTAAACAACCTGCCCACACTCAGATCCTCACTCTGCCAGTTACCGCCAGAGGGTCCCCAAGCCAGAAATTAAGCTCTCTGAGCTGTTTTTCATCTGTGTAATGGGGACAAAACAACCTACTTCCCAAAGATATTGTTAGATAGCAGATGTTTAGGGAGAGGTAATCTCAGCCCTCTTACACAACAGACAATAAGCATGTATTTTTTTTGTTTTTTTGTTGAAAATGTCATTCCCTCAAATGAGATGAGAAGAAAGAAGAGCACCAGGCAGAGTCGTTAACTTTCCTTGGATTGCAATTCAACAGAAAATACCATTTTGCCAAGGGTGGTTGAACGTGCTCTACATCTCACAGGTGACACACTGCAGAGCTCTGGCAGGGGAAGTGAGGGTTGCACATGTCCACGAATAACATGATTTATGATGACCAAGACACATTTTGGATTGATGAGAGGCAGTAAACAGCCAGGTCCGCTCATAGCTAGAATCATTTGTTCCCACAATTATTTATTTCAAAGTCTGCCTTGCTGCCCCAAGGACCTTTGATTTCTGGGCTCTTCTATCTTTGATTGATCTTTGGAAATGAATGCCATACATCTGTGCTGTTTGGATGAGGAGCCAGAAGCTGGTTCTCCACCGAAGCAGTCCCCATACCCTCCTGCTACATGTACCACCTGTTTTCGTGTATCCAGCTCCACTCTGTCTGATGTCCTTGACCACAACAGAGCAATTGTTAACATACTTGTTGCTTACATTGTAATGTACAAATAGAATACAAATTTAATATGCAAATTATAAAATAAAATAAAATGTTATTTTTATAACTGAAAATGGAATGAGCTGCACAAATTCATTATGGCAGAATATATCGATATTCTCTCAGCAAGATTCTTGCTTTCCTAGCTCAATCGACAATGTGTCTCCCTGACAGCTGCCAAGGAAACAAACTTTCCTAGCCCTCTCAGGCATAGCTGGAAGCCCTGATGGCCCTCTGTGTGCATTCAGAGCAATCGTTCACTTGTATCATTTTCCACTGAGAAGTGGAATCACTAATAACATGGAGTGCTAGATAGATTCCACCTCCTATGGGACCCTAGAGAGAAAAGTATTCTGTTCCAGTAAGGAGTAAAGTAAAATTTGGAGTAGCTGTGAATGCATGTATTAATTGATTGTGAAAATTAGTACATAGCAGGTAGTACTTCAAAGGAATAAAGAAAGCTGGATGTGACGAGCCCCACCTTCAGAAAGCTTATGTTCTGAAGTAGATACTACAAAGTAAAAAGTAAAAAATGTTTAAAATGAGGACACTTAGAACACATTAAAATTCAGAGGTACAAGTGACCATTCCCAGTTAGAGGGGATTGATGAAAGTCTTTGTGGAAATGCCATTTAGATGCAACACTAGTTGACTTCATACATGCAGTTGTGAGAAAGGAAGACGAGAATACTTAAGGTGTATAAATTTCTCTTAGCAAAGACATGGATTTGTGATAAGGAACTGAGTAGTTGTGTATTTGTGAGCAAAAATGGATTGAAAAATAGGTCGGGATCACACTGTAGAGGGCTTAAATTCCAAGGCAAGGAGTTTGATTTCCATTGACAGGCAATTGGCAGTCACCAAGGTTTTGAACCTGAGAGTGAAAATGAAAACCATGTGTCATGCCTTGGGAAGATGACTTTGGTAACATCACTGTGCAGGTAACATGCAGAGTGAGGGGAAGAGGTAAGAGCTGGCCAGACCACTGAGGACTATTCTTCATTCATATTCACGTTCAAGACTGAGTAGACTTGGGAAATCCCTCAGGGTAATTGGAGAAACAGACCTAGAGCTGATCAGAAGCCTCGCTGGATTTGTGTTCAGGCTGAGAGAGTGTCAGTGGTGAATCTGGCCTCAGGTATGCCGCGGCATTCTAGGAAAACAAGGTCACTGTGCAGAATGTCACCTGCTACCACAGGCTGGATTAAGAGCTGACAGAGATGGATTATATAATTTCAAAGAATCATCTTGGAATTGTGAGATCAGTCTTACCTTTCCCTAGGTAAAATGCAATAAAATTTAGAATTAAAATGTTTATTATCTGTACCAAAAATACATTTTCTTGCCAAGTTGTGTACATGGGATGTGAGGGGAGGGACATCAAAGGCCATTTTGTCTTGATTTATTCGTTGAAGTTCTTCTGACCTGGGAGACATTTCAGACTCAGCCCTTTAAAAATGTGTCAAAATGGTGTTAGCAAAGTGTGAAATCATTGCTTTAATTGCCAAGTAGTACGTGCAATAGACATCCTGGAATCTACCTATTTCTAGGACCCAGAATGATCTTCAGAGCCTCAGTCACTGTCAAATGGGATGCTGATAGCCATACTGGGTTGTAAGGATCAAAAAGGCAATTTATGAGAACATGCTCTGTATCATATAAGGAGCCAAGGAGTAAGAGGTTGTTATTATGCAACATTTTCTCTATTTCCAATTATGTAATTGGTGGAGGTGTTACAGAAATAATAGGGAGTCCCTAAAGGAGAGAAACAGTGATTGGGACAATTAAATGAAGAAGCTTCTCAAAGGGGGAGGCTGTCCGTTCTACCGAGCTTCCTCATCATGGGGCTGTTGGTTTATCAAAGGCAGAGAAGGGATTTTGCTCTTCTTTCTGTCACCAGTGCCTAGTCTAGTGATGACACCAAAAACACAATAAATATTGATGAGTGAATGAGAGGTTCAATGATATGGGTAACTGATTTACCAGTTTATAGCTCATCGTGAGAGTTAGAAAAAAGCTTTTCTTCCTCTGGGTAAACTCAGCCCCTAGTTAAAGCGTCCCGATTGGTGGGCAAATACAGGGTGGACTTTAGTCCCACTTGTCTCCTTGACTAGGGAACCATGTGCAAGATGCAACCTTCACAAACTGGCATGTGAAATTGTGATATTTAGCTAAGAGAGCACTTCCTCCCACTGTTCTCCTTGAGTGTAGACTCAGGGTACTTGCCACGCAGGTTATCGTGCATCATTAGCTGCCTTTCCATGGGTGTCTGATTTCCACATCTTTGGCACAGCACCTTGCACTTAGTGAAAGCTCAATGCCTGTTCATCGAAAACACTCAGTAAGTGTTCAATATATATTCTTTGGGGCCTGTATTTTCATGTGATACAGTCAACATAGATGTGTATTGTCAAGACTCTTTATAAACTATCCCCTCTTCATCCTCCTTTTTCTCCCCATCAGCATTCTATACAACTTATGCCAAGACTCAATTTCAATTTAGACAGGAGATCATGAGAGGTGTTTGGCTTGATCATGGGAAGGCTGGTAGGAAAGGTTTTGGTTCCCAATGCAGCCAAGTTTTTTGAGCACATCTGGAAATCATCTTAAAGAGGAGCTGTTCTCCTGTTTTTAGTTCCTGATGATGTAACAGGAGCACAGAGCAGGTATAGCATGCCGGGTGGAGCAAAGGCAGTGACTTGCAATAAGCAAGACACAAAGCACTGGCCAGGTCCAGGAGCATCAATTTTTCACCTAAAGAAAGCCCGTTGAGTGGGGATTTGTTTCTCCTTTTGTGCATTGTCACACCTGCCGAGTCAGATTTCTGTGGAAGCCATGGTTTTTAGCTGCTGGCAAGTAATCCTGAATCTCAGAAATAGTGGCCTAGAATCTAGAAAAGTACTTTCTATTCATATTTATCTCTATATAAAACAATAATGTAATTCCCATTTCTGGGGTTCAAATTTGGTCATAGGCTTTGAAAATTCTTTGTCTTTAACATAGCATCAACCTAACAGGTTAGATTTTATGATCTCCATTTAAAGAATGAACCACTGAGTCTCAAAAACTTATCTAATGATAGTAATTGACTTCAAACCCAGGATTCTGTTTGGCCCCAAATCCTGCATTCTCTTCACTTTTCCACACGGCCTCTTAGTGTACTAGTGGCCATTCTGGATTCTATAAAAGTACTTTTCCTGTTCATGTTGGATCATTGATTTAATTGTCCTTTCAATATTTTTATCAGTTCTTAGACAAAGGCACAGATTTGTTGGAGATTCTACCTATTGTCCATAAATCCCCCAAAATGTTTTTGTCAAAGCAATGACACGATCAAGCAACAAGTGTCTAAAGTTGTGCCTATAACTCTGATGGTCTTTGATTGATGTGTTCATTGATAATCCTTTAATATTGACTCTGGATTTCTTATTCTGTTAGAAACTTCAAGATATACAAGGGACCTTACATATTCTATATTCAAGTTCTCATAGGTACTGATCAAATAACAACAAGAAAACCTTATATGTTCTTTTTTTTTTAAACTTTCCAAACACCCCCCCCCACTTGACATAACACAATAATATGGCTCAATCAAAAATAAAAGATGGCAGATGCGAGCCATAGTAATATCATATGTAAGAGGAATCACATCTTCCCACACTATTAAGCAAAATTTGTAAGAAAATAATTTCAGCTCAATTAAAGATTTCTGCTTGTGTTAATAGCTGATTCTAGTATTCAAAAAGTAAAAATTGCAGTATTGATAATTTGAGAAGTCAATACAGTAGTATTTGAAAGCAAAGATTCAAACATAATGGATTCAAATCAAGTCTCAACCACATACTGTTATGTGACCTCAGGCAAGTTTCTTCAACTCTCCAATAGACAAAATATTCCCTTCCATAAAATATACAGCATGATATTTCCTAAGATTGCTATATCATAAGAATAACTTGAAAAAATAAATGAGGATGCATATGAATTATGTGGCACATACTAAATGCTCACTAAATATAAGCTGTTATTTTTATTGCAATTAAACTTAGGCTGTTGCAACTGTAACATGGACTCAACTTACAATTTGTAGAATTGATTTTCTTTCACAGGTGGACTTCAGAGTTTAAATCGGAGTTTCAGCTCTTTTGCTTATGGAATAGAGCATCCTATGTATCAGATACATTTATAAATATTAAATGAGATGACATATAACCAGACTCACATATTATTGCTTCAGCATTGTTCAGGTTGGTATTTGTTGAATCAGAAACATCAATTACCTTGAAAGAACCTTTTTTCCAATTGAAATTATTATCACAGATTTCTATTTCTGAAAAGATTATTAAAAATATTAGAATTATTTATTAAACATAACCAAATTTCTATAAATGTCTAAATGTTGGGATGGAGTGTTATTATCTTGGTAACATAAAAGCCAGGTTTTATTCTCCCCCTTCTAGCTATAGAAGATAAGAATTTGAACTGAAACCCTTCATAAAGCTCAGGCCCTTTAGTGAGGAGCCGCACTGTTGGTGGAAAGAAGACATAGAATAAATATATCACACAGAGAGGTCGCTCTATGTTGCCCAGGAGGGCCTCGAACTCCTGATCTCAAGGAGTCCTCCCAGCTAGGTCTCCCAAAGTGCTGGGATTATAGGTATGAGCTGCCACACCCAGCTCTATTTTAGTTTTAACAAACCCTCTAGGTGGTTGTTGTGCATGTTAGTGTGTGAGGATCATTGTGAATAGAATAAGGCTTCCTGCTTCCTAAACGAGATAAGGAAGACAAGCTGTAAAGTGAAAGATTGATAAAATGGCTGCACTAATATTTAAAACACAAAGTATCCATCAAACCAAAAAAATATTTTGACTCCTACAACTGACCACAGATTAGCATATAAAATATTCAGCACAGATTAAAACAGAGTAGTTGTTCTTAACTAGGGTTGATTTTGTCCCCCTGGGAACATTTTGCAATGTCAGGAGACATTTTGGTTATCAAAACTGGGGTGAAGGGAAGTGCACTCTTGTCATTTAGTTGGTAGGGGACAGAGATGTTGCTAAACATCCTACAACAGACAGCCCCACACAGTACAAAATTAAGTGTTTCACAATGTCAATAGGACTGAGTTTGAGAAACTCTGGTATAGAGAATTTCTTCAAATCATCAAAAAGATGATAATTAGCTTAGTAGTTTGGGCAGTTCACAGAGGAAAAAACTAAAATGACCAATAGACATATGAAAAAAAGGATCAAACTTATATAGGTAGGTAATTGCAAACATCACACCCCTTATTTTGGCAAACAGACATACAAAAAACTGAATCTCATAACATCATGTGCGTTGCCCATTCCTGTTGTAACAAGTTATTAAAAACATAGTGGCTTAAAACAACACAAATGTATTACCTTATTCTGGAGGTCAGAAGCCAAAATCTGTCTCAGCAAGCTGAAGTGAAGGTGTCAGGGCAGGGCTGGTCCCTTACGAAGGCTCCAGAGGAGACTCTGTTTCCTTGTCTTTTCCATCTTCTGGGGTTGACCTGCATTTCTTAGCTAGTAGTTACTAACTCCATCTTCGGAGCTAGCAACACAGCATCTTCAGATCTCCCCCTGACTCTCTGAACGCTGCTTTCATCTTCATGTCTCCTCCTCTGTCTCTGCCCACTCCCTACTGTGAGGACAATTGTGACTACACTGGACCCACCTGCATGATGTAGGTTAATCTCTCCGTCTCAAATCAGCATCTGCAAAGTCCTTTTGCAATATAGCCACAGGTTCCAGGGGTTAAGATGTGGACACATTTGGAGGTCCATCATTCAGCTTACTGTATCATATCTTGAGGAAAATGTCGGGGAATGATAACATTTTTACTTTGGAAGTATAAATTGGTACATACTGCCCTGCAGGGCAATTGAGCATATTTAGTAAAGTTGAAGAACATTTTTCAACCCCTTAACAGCATTTCTTAGTGGCCACACCTGAAGAGTTCTTACACATGTGCACAAGAAGAGATGTATCCCAGAACACATGTACAAGAACATGAATTGTAGCAGAGATTGTAATAGTACAAAAGTGGGAACTAACCCCAATTATCTCTGTTGTAAGGTTAATTAAAATTGAGATAGAAGTGAACTAGATCTTTTTGTACCAGCATGTGTAAATCTCTAGACTTTAAGTTGAGGGGAAAAGAAAGCTAGAAAAGGATGCATGTGTATTAGAATGTTATTTATGTAAATTGTTAATCCTATATGTAGCAGAGATACAAAAACATGTCTGAGCATGATTTATGCTTCAGTATGGTGATTAAGTCTGGAGAAGGAGAGTTGGGGAAGAGATAGAAGCATGGCTTTACATTTGCTTTAATTGTTTATTCAGACATTTAAGAATGTTTTAAAATATAAAGAAATAAAAAAATCTGAACCCAGTATGGCAAAATCTTAATGTCGTTTTAAATTTCAGTTTGGGCATATAGATGTATGTTAATACTTCAAAGCAAATGTCATTAAATCTCAGAATGCCCAAGACCCAAAGGAATTCTGTTTTCTAAGTTAGTATCTTCTAGAGAATTTTGATTATTATGCTATAGCCAGCATTTTTTTTTGCCCTTTTTGATTTTAAAATCCATTTATTATTAATTTGACCAATGAGAATCATTTCTCAGAGCCCCATCACCCTAAGGAGGATTCAACCTAATTTCTGCACCCTCAGAGCTAAGGATCATCCTCAAGTACCCTCTGACCCCTTCAAAGGGCATATGCCTCAGAATGTTACCAAACCCAAAAAGGGGTCCAGCCTAGGTCTCACTGCTCACTGCAGAAAGGGCCAGGTATTGAGACAACAAAAATCACCACGGAAGAAAGGAATTTTAATGCAAAAGACGCCTGTGGAGAAAACAGGAGAAAAAGTCTCAAATCCATCTCTCCTAACAAAGGGCAAGGGTTTTTATAGTGGGTTGTAGAATGCAGGCCAGGTTGCATGCGGTTTGAAGTCATGGGGTCTTCAGGTGGTCTCTGATTCAAGAATCATCTATTGGTGATGGATGGTGAATCCTATGGGGAGGCTGTTTAAGTCCGGTTGTTAGGCTTGACTGACAAAGTCTGAGGGAACAAAAAAGAACTTAGGAGGGGGTCATTTTGCAAGGCTGATTACAAAAGGGTTCTGCCTCAAACAGCGCATAATCTGCTCTCTGAGCCTCCCTCATAGACAGTAGGAAGCGGAAGATTGTAGTATTAACTTCCTTTCGTTAGACTTCTGCTAGAGGGTAGGGGTACCCCAGGGGTTTCCTTTTATACTGAGGGATGTGGTGCTACACTGTTATTAGATCCTGTCCTCTGGCCACTAGGGCGCCTGCATTACTTCTGTGTCCTATGCACTTGGCCTTGTGGGATTCCCTCGAATTCACTGACAGCACAGTCAATGGGACTGATCAGCCCTTAACTGAAAACCTAACCAACATTTTAAGATTCATCAACAATGTACAAAAGAAAAAAAAAAACTTGACTAATTATTCAAATATAGATATTCAGTATTTAGCTAATGGGAACAGGTAAGTGTTGTATACAAGACAAAAATAGGTAGATAGCTAATTTCTAAACCTGGTTTATTTGTTTTCCTTTTTTCTTTTTATTAACCAACCGTTTAAATAGCCTTTAGAAAATCTCTACTCCACCTTTCACTTGTTGTGACTTTATGTAAATCAGTTATGTGTCCTGGGATTCAATTGCTTTACCTATAAAATTAGGCTCTGGACTAAGAACATCTTTAAGGAAGTTCAAGCTTTAAAATTCTGGTCCTCTTTGTTTCCTTTAAATTTTTAATCTATAAGGTATTATCATTAAATATGTTGCTGTTACTCTCTAGTATTATCTACTAGATTTTAAAGAATTGCTTGGGAGAATCAACTCATTGAGCTCTTAATTGGTTTTTAAAGGAACATTCAAATAATTAAAGGTATTTAAAGACTTTTAACGGCACTAATAGTAGTATACTATTGCCAGAGTTCTATTGACCGGGTGCTTATAGATCTAATTTTAAGCAGTGAGGTGAAAGAGAGTGCTCCATTCTTCTTTTCAACTCTTCAGCATTTTAATGTTAAAAGACGTGTTGATCACTTGCGCTCCTGGCCTATTAATCAGAATATTGGAATGGCTGGTATCACAGGAACATGGCACTTTTAACTTCTTCCTGTCTTTTTCTCCATGTGAACATGTCAGCTTGTGGTCATTTTCCATATCATACAAAGTCACTTCTCTTCCACCTGGGACAGGGGTTCAATAGCACACTACAGTTTAAAAAGGCTTTCCATCTTTCTTAGGAAATGCATCTTTCTTAGGAACATGCATAAACTGTCTGCAACCAAGTTGATTGGTTTAACAGATGAGAAAACCCTGACAAAGACAGAGGACAAAAATTATTTTCGATTATTTTCTTGAAGAGTTTACATTGCTTGTTTCAGTTTATCCTCAAAATAAGATCATAAAGTTTTACATTATTATGCCCATTTTACCGATGAGGAAACTGAGGCTTATGCTGAAGGGCCAGGTATGTTGCCTAGGGTTACATAATTGGAATAGCCAAGATTTAAACTTCAATTTCACATTTTTTTCACTTTTTTGTAATACCACTCTTAGCAGTAAACATGAAATATGGTAAATAAAATCTTGATGAGGTAAAAAATCACAAATCGGATGTAAGGGAAATTTATTTGTATAGGCAATGGGTTTCTTGGACCAAACTAAAATAATTGCTGGCGTGTCTTCTGCTGGCCTTCCAGGGAGGCATGAGTCAGCACGGTTATGTAACCAAGGTGTTATATCCTATGTGAACCCATGTGATCATGCTTTCCCATGGCATGTTGCCACTATTGTTCTGAGCCATATATAAGCGTTTGCCATGCTATCCCTGGGGCTGCATCCCCCCTGACAATAAAGAATATATTTCATCTGCCTGCTGCCTTCTTTCAGCTCCCAGAAGCCTGCTCTGGTGCATTCACTAGCCTCAGAGCCCACTCCCCACATTGGAGAGAGATTTAGGTCACTTTATTTTTGTGAGGCAAATTTTCCATTTGGAGCTTCTTCAGGGATGTTGAGAGAATATACCACACTAATTAACCGACACATGTTTACTTGAAGGCAACAGCTTTACTTTAGTTAATTTATTAAAAATGTACTGACAGTACCATTTTATTTGATGCTATCAAAAAATAATTTGGAAACTTCCAGAAAGTTATTTTTCATGCTCTTTAGCCATTTTCATGGCAATTATTTACACACATTTGAGGAGTTCAGTTGTAGTTTGCATGAGAAGCAAAGTCAAATACAGAATTTGTAAGAGAGAAAGAAGAGAGGAGAGAAAAGCAAATTTCAGGCAATTGGGGCGCAGTGAATCTTTTTTGCACTATTTTTTTCTCTATGAACTCGATTAGCTGGCAGCCGGCAGGGAGGGCAGTCTGGGCATTGCATCCTTGAGCAGGCTGATTAGTGGACTCAAATAAAGCAATTTTATTTGTTTATGGACTCCCCTGCAAAAGTTTGGCTGAGAAGCATACCTGGGCAGTCTGCCCTTGAGAAATGAGAGTGGGAGTCCACCCACCTGCACCTCGGTCTTGGTTAGGTCTGGTCTGCACCATCTCCTAGGGAGTAATCCTTAGTACTAGCCTGTGTTCTGTTTACACAGGTGTAGGGATGTACCAGAGAAAGGCTCCTGGAAGGTTTCCCACTTAGGGAAATTTGAGATTAGCCTTAGAAGGAAGGTAAAATAGGAAGAATGAGGTGGTATCATGGGTCACCGTTTCAGAAACGTGAGCAACATGACAGGCTGACAGAACGCTACATGCATGCACAAGAGGGAAGACAATGGAGTGGATAGGTGGTTTGGTACCCTTCAAGCCAAGGAAGGCCCGTGGAACTCGGGCCTTACAGATAGTGTCCTGGGGGCAATTTGTGGCCATCAGAGATTTTTCAGCAGGAGTCTAGCCTGAGCAGGTAGGCATTTCAGGAAGTCTGGAGGCAGAGATCAAAGGTGAGCTGTTAGAGCAGCTCATGAGTGGGGTGTTTTATGTCTTTATCAGGAACTGCCTGGTGATATCATCCAGGTTTAAACATATAAAATTTTAAGTGAGTTTTAAGATTATAACCCCAAATTTAGATATTAAAATCTTATGAGGATTGAGGATAAATTATTCTCAACTACCTAATATTGTAAAAATTTAGCCAGACATTTCAATTTTGTTTGAATTTTTAATTCGGTATTTCAAAATTCATTTCGGTGTTTTAAAGACAATTACTTGTCAGCACCTAAAAGTTAACAATGGTTTTTCATTTAGTGAAGCCAAAGAGTAGCCTGAGTAAGTGTTTGGAAGTCTTCTTTTTGATACCAAACACGGTATTTCCAAAGATACAAAAATTCCTGGGGGCTCCTTTGCCGCACTCTCCATCTAGAGGCTGTGTTTTGTTTAGAAGTGGAGTTATGAGGTGCCATAACGTCTCTTTGGTGCAAATGTGCTCTCGTGTGTTCCTACAACACCTTCTAACTGACTGAAGTCCTGCCCTACCCACCTCCAAGGAAGTCCCATTGTTAAGCCAGTGTGAGATTCTGCTTGAAATACTTCCAAATATTCCCATGTCCTTTAGGAGAAAGTCTGAACTTCTTAATGCTGTCTACATACTTTTTGATTATGTAAGTATAGTGTAAGTACAGTGTGCTTCTCTGTGTACATCTCTAGCCATTAAAACTACTTAAATTTTATTTCCTTATCTCCCAACCCTTTACCAAACATTGAGCGATATTTTGCCTCTAGATATTTCCAAATGCGCCTTCTTCAACTCTGAACTATCTGTCCTTAAAAATATTTCCTTCCATTTCTCTACTCCCTATCCCACTTAACAACCAACCACACATAGGAAATTATTTTATCAGGCTGCTTTCCTCACTACTATTTAGCAAAAACACCGAAAAGCAGGTTGTGACCTTGAATGATGACACCATGTGAAGAGTCGATGTGTTTTGGCTGGGGAAAAGCCCACTGGTGAAGCAGATATCTGACTTTTAAAAATATGCCCTCAGGGAATACAACACCAAGTGAAACCTTTAAGCCATTTGTGCCAAAATACTAGTACCACATATTTCCTGATGAGTCCATGAGATTCTGAATCAGCCCAGCTCACAGGCATGACAGGCAGTGCTCCCCTTAGCCTCCCATCACCAAGTCCTGCAGCTCATTTCAGTGGATGCAGAATGAAGTTGTGGCTGCCATTAATGTTGAGAACAGCATAAATGGGCAGGGAAAAGGAGAACTTGAGATGTCAGTGTATATACTAAATGTGGTCTCATTCCCAGTGGCCTGTGTGCCCATAGTCATAGATTAATAGAACATCAATAAAGCCTTTACCTTTCCTGCACAGATTTGGAGCTTAGTTTTGGCTAAGGTGTTTGAGACGTAGACCTAATTTTGTTATCAAGCTCTCACCATACATTTCAATGGATTGAGTGGTCTCCCTGCAGGATGAAAGGATTTATTTTCCCAGAAGATAATCTCAACTAAAGAGAGCAGCCTTGTCCAAAGTCACAGCCCCTTCACAGGGCAGCTTATAACCAATGATTGGTTGAGGCAGGGATAGAAGGTTCTGGGTGCCTTTTTCCAACTTGAGATACCTTTGAAAGTTGTTCTAACTTCAGGTCTCCCTCAACATCGTTTGAGCCTTTGTTTATGCCCCATCACAGCCCAGCTTCTCCCTTTGCCCAATCCTGCTTCTTTGTCTCCCCTTCCGTGATGTTGCTTCCAAGAGCATTTTCTAATAAACTGTGTGCTAATTTTCGTCTCAAAATCTGTTTTCTTCAGAACATACCCAGTGATAGTTGATGTCAGGAATGGTCTGAGAAAGAAGGTGCCAAAGGCCGGGCGCGGTGGCTCACGCCTGTAATCCTAGCACTCTGGGAGGCTGAGGCGGGCGGATCGTTCTGAGCTCAGGAGTTCGAGACCAGCCTGAGCAAGAGCGAGACCCCGTCTCTACCAAAAATACAAAGAAATTAATTGGACAGCTAAAAATATATATAGAAAAAATTAGCCGGGCATGGTGGCACATGCCTGTAGTCCCAGCTACTCGGGAAGCTGAGACAGTAGGATTGCTTGAGCCCAGGAGTTTGAGGTTGCTGTGAGCTAGGCTGACGCCATGGCACTCTAGCCCAGGCAAGAGAGTGAGACTCTGTCTTAAAAAAAAAAAAAAGAAGGTGCTAAGAAGAGATTGGGAATTGAAATCCCTCACCACCCAGGTGACAATGAGAACTCCATCCAGATTACAGATAACCCCTGGGATAGGATAGCTGGGTGTTTGTCAAAACTTACTCTCTTTGTGAACTGGGGTGCTATTCCAGTGACAGGGAATACACTAGCAGGAGCAATGCATTATCTAAGACATTTGCAAAATGTGAAGGGAAACAGTATACACTATATAGTATATAGTACACCCTATGTAGTACACACTATCAGTGAAATTGGGTGGCTGTTGCCAAACATAGTTGAGACTTAGAAAAAATAAGAAAAGGCTGAGTGTGGCTAATCAGCAATTAAAAGCTTAATGTGAATGTAAAGGGCTTCTGTGGTGACATATAAGGAGAGTTTCTCATTTCCTGTAGCCAAAGGGCAAATAAAGCCATGGATCAAGGCCAGGTTTTAAACATAAGAATAGCAGAGCTCCAAAAATCATTAAAATTTTCACCTAGACAGGTCTGCTAAGACAAGATAATTGCCCTATTTGGGGAAGAATGGGACACTGACACATGGAATGGGGTATCTGTGTTGATGAATCCCCAAATCTCAAATACTCAGATTCCTGTGGTCTCTGCATGCCTGAAGAAGTGGCTCACGTTTCCCTATTAAGGGAAAGTACATTGTCCCTGCTTGAAGATGGTGCAGGGTTCTGTGAGCTTCAGGCCAACATGCAACTCCTCAGGATCTGCCCCTTCCTCGCCTCCAGGCCGCAGGGTCAATGACCAGGAGTTAGTTATAATTGAATCCAGCTGGAGTCATGTTATGCTTGAGAAGGGAGTAAAGAGACTGTATTCTAAAGGAGTTCAGAACCTAACCAACATTTACTGGTAGGAGCCTGGAACATATGGTAAGAGGCAGGATTCTGAGTGTGCTGGATCAAGGAAGTGAGAATGGCAAAATCTGTAATATGGTGCTGTGTCTCTAATAGGTAGGATGCATTGGTCTATGAACCAAGGTGTGGAAGCAGAAGTGTACTGCTTACTATTACTCTCAGTGATTCCCTTGGGGGAATTTGTGTTTCCTATACCCCAAATTCTGGACTCTTAGATGTGTTACTTACCAAAAGAGAAACACTTCTAACTAGGAAGATATAGGAAGATTCCCATTGAACTACAAGGTACGGCCACCACCTAGGCACTTCAATTTCCTCTTGTAAAGGGAAAAACAGGAAAAAAGAAGTCATCATCTTAGAAGGGATAATTAACAGTGATCATCATGAGGAGAAAGGGATAATGTATAATAGTGTCAGGGAAAAATATATCTGGCACCCAAATGATGCACTTAGGCCACCTTTTGGTACTTCCTTGCCCAATTTTCATGGCAAATGGACAAGTGCAGCAGACTTGGCCTAAGAAAGCCATTGTGACAAGGAGCTCAGGTTTTTCAGGCATGTGGGTCTGTGTGACGCCATAAGGTAAACCACTGAGACAAGCAGAGGTGTTAGCTGAGGATGAAGAGAATCCAGAATGAACAGTAAAGGAGGGAGACAGTGAATATCAGTTGTGACTTTAAGACCGGCTGTAACAGGAAGGCCTACATATTTTCCTACTAACCTTCATGTTCTAAGTTTCTGCTGGGAAAAGAGGTCTACTGGGATTCCTCAGTAGCTGCTCCCAGAATTTAGTTGAAGAATTGGATCTGAGTATTTCAAGGGATGGACTATAGCAGGCACCCAGGTTATCAGGACTGAAGGACTTACTTTCCCAGATGCTGAGGGTGCTTCCAGCAGACAGCTTTTTGCTGTTAGCCTTCTTTGGGAAGTGCCTAAACTGGAGAAAGGCTGTGTTGCCCAAGGTTATAGCTGGTGACCTGGCTGGACCTCTTGAGCTTCTTAAACAATTCAGAATCCATATTTCTCTAGTCAGCCTCAATGATAAAAACCCTGTTTCTTTTTTGGCCACAAATGCCTGAACTTGAAATTTTACATCAGTCAAAAGCTCATGTTCTCCCACCATGCGCCACCATCCTCAAAGAGTATCCCTCATTTTCATTTTCTTTAGCTCATCACTAGTCTTCCCAAATCAGTCCTCTCTAGGTCATATCATGATCACTTACTCGTGGCATCTCCTTTTGTGGCTCAGCCTTATTTACTTACTGTCTGTTACCATTTTGATCTTAAGAGTCTGAGCTTGGGAGGGAAGGCTAACTTCCTTCCTCTCACAGGCCATATGAACCTTGGTGTCGAGGATGAGGCTGGGGAAATGTTACCACATGAAAATGAGGGCAGATCTCCCTAAGAAATTAGCCATCTTCAGGACCTCCACAGAAATAACCTTTGCTACATGGAGATTTGCAGGCTGACAGTGTTAAGAAGAGAAGATACATCTCTCTAAGCTGTAATCATCACAAAACAAGCTATAACTTTGGAAATTGACACATGGAAAGGTATTATATGTAACAATTACAATCAGGAAACTGGTGGTCAGAATGGAATGAAAGCAAAGAAGAATTGGTTGGAAGACAGGCTCTTTAGATGGGATTTGAACTCTGTGGAAAATCTCATGGCTGACGGATTCAACTAGAAAATCTCATTATCGACGTTTAACTTATTTTTTCTAATCCTAGCATCTATACCCTAGTCTCCTTTGTGGTCATACCTTGAAGTCAAAGTAACCTATTGAGGTCACCAGTCTCACTTTCCATGACAGGCAGATAAAGATATTACAAATATAGTATAACTCTATAGTGTTGAAGTTGACTTTGGAATACAAATTTTATGTACCAAACTAACATTAAGTTTTCTCTCTTTAGAATCCATTAAAAAAGTATGATCTCTTTACCATATTCCCAACTTGCAAAAAGTGTCTGGTATATAGTAGGAACTTAACAATTACACTGGCATTGGAATCCCCTCCCAAATCTGTGTTGTCTGTAAGAATCCCTCTTTAAACATAACAGTATAGATTAGTTAAAAGTGAAAGGATGGAAGATGACATACTACGCACACACTAATAATAAAAAAGCTGGATTAACTATATTCATATCAGACAATGTAGACTTTAAAGCATGGAAAATTGACAGAATAAAGAGATATACTACATAATGACAAAAGGGTCACTTTGTTAAAAAAAAAAATTCTAAATGCATGTGCCCCTTACAAGAATGCTTCAAAATACATGAAACAAAAGCTGATAAAACTGAAAGGAAAACAGAGAGATCAGACGCACAATTAAAGTTGGAGACTTCGACTTTATTTTCTAAATAACTAATAAAACAAGTAGAAAGAAAATCAGTAAGGAGGTAAAATGCACAGCACCATTTATGAACTTGGTTAATTGAGATTTAAAGAATACTCCACCCAACAAGAGAACAGTACACATTCTTTTCAAGTTCAAATGAGACATTTACCAAGAGTTACCATATCCAGCATCATGAAACAAATTTTAAAATTTTTTTAAGAATTAAAATCTTGCAAATTTTATAAGTAAAATCCCCTAGGGTAGGAAACTTCTCTTCATTAATTGGTCTGACCCTATAATTTACCCAGACAGGCTCTGAAGCCCTGGAGTTATAGGAGAAGGCCTGAAATGCTAGTCCCTGGTGGGGTAAGGGAAGGATCTGTCCACCCAGAGAACTTAGCCCCCTCTCTAGACCATGCTCTGAGCACTGAGGACCTTGGAATTCCTTTCCTGAGTGATCCTGAGCTTGCTTCCAGGGTCTCCATGGGCCTTTTTCTAAGTTCACCCCTGTGCTCATAAGTTGTTTTCAGAAAGTATAGACAGAACTTGGACAGTCTTAGAGGAGGCCACACACATATGCAGGAAGACCTTTGCAGAACAGAAGTGAGGATGGGGTGAGAGGAGAGGAGAGTTGGGCTTCAGTTGGGAGCCAGGGACTGGGGGCTGGCTCTCCTCTTTGCACTGCCATAGTGTAGTGGGGAATTTCAAGGAGTTTGAGAATTTTAAATTTGAACTGAGTGTCATAAAGTCAGGAAGAGAAAATAAATTTTATTTAGTCATTTGTTAACTTGATGTATAACTTTTCTTATGATATTCAAATGAAATTTTTAATTGGTGCTGATACAGTATCTTTAATTAAAAATGAGATAAATCTTTTTGTGTCTTTTGAGGTTCCCTTTGAATCTGCATGCCTAGATTATCTATTTAAATAATAATTTTAAAATGTATACACAGGGACAAGCCATAAAACTGCATCAACTGGATCCTAGATCCTCTTTCCCCAAGGGCAGCCCATTCTTGGTTCTTTTGATGTATAACTTTTAAATATCTAGACATGTGGTAAATGGTATTCATTTGTACTCTTGTCCTGGGTCCTGCAATGTAAGCACCGGAATGGGTGGGTAGGGGGACTTTGTTTATTGCCATATTTTGAGCTCCTAGAACAGTTCCTGGCACAGAGTGGGCACTCAATTGTAATTTAGAATGAGTGAATGTATAGATGAATGAATGACTTTAGTCCTTATATCATCCCAGGAAGGATCCCAGATGGAAAGTGATGATGATATGTCATTGACACTTGAGACAGTGATGGATAGATACAAGGTGATTTGAGAAGAAAAATTCTTTAGTGTGTTAGACATAAGCAATATGCTACTACCAGCTCTGACATCCTGGTAGAACTCATGTCTATGAGCAAATCTCAGAAGAGTCTCCCAGTCTTCTATGGGCTGTCACATGCTGTTTTTCAGTAATGCTAGTCTTGGTCATTTCACTAGAACTCATTAAACCTCCACCATGGGCCCCAACCGTGAGATGACGTAGCAATGACTTAGGGCTTCCCTGCCCTCTGGGACTTTAGTTAGTTTTTGCTGTGTTTGCCATGAGAGGCTGATTCTCAGAAGAAATTTTGGCTAGAGAATACCTGAACTTTTGAGAATCTCAGCTTTGAAATAACTGATGATATTCTTAGAAGAAAACAAATTTGAGAACATAGTGTGAGGAACTGCAGTGGTAGAACATTTTTCCCCATGCCTATAAAAATTCTCCATTTACCATTTGAATTTAATCGAAACAGCACTTTCAAATAAATCCAAGCTAGTTATGTTTCTGTAACACATAGTCATGGTTATTACTCAACTTCAAGATGAATTATTCTTAGCCATTCTCTATATTAAGGGGAAAATACAGCAAACAAGCAATTTAATTATTTAAAAGAACATTGGAGCAATTAAATGTTTTCTACAAATACCACATAAGTAAAACAGAAGGACAGAAAGTAATATGTTAACTGTCATTCAAATGGCTAACTGAGTTTCCAGCAATCATATGCTACAAATAGGACATTTATATCACATGCAAATTTAGTGCCTAGAAAAGATCAATAGCAAACTTTCACACTCGCTGGCTTATGGCCTTTAATGATAATGCCATGTTGCAGCAATTACCTCACTGATATCTCATTTATTGTTTCTGTTATTTCCTCCTTAGTTTTGTTAGCTCTATTACTAAATAAATGACAATACTCACAATTTCTTTTAAAATGCAACTAACTTCTAAATCGAGCACAGCAAAATAAAATATATTTATAATAAATAAATGTTCATTTACATTGCTTTTTAGTGGAAAATCTGTCTCTAAAATAAGACAAGCCGATAAAAGATATTAAATCCTGGCATTAAAATAATGTCTAACTTGTATATTTGCTCCAATGTACATAAGCACAGAGCTATAGAATTGTTATTATTGATTATTTGGTTAAATAAAGTCTTTTGCACTGATTTGACATGTTTTTAAAGGAAAATTGGAAAAGCACCTGGATTCCAAATCTATTATCATAACCATTCTACCATTATCATGGAGTTATGGAAAACTTGTAGTAAAGGTCATTGGAAAAAAAGAAAGTTCTTCTAAAATTAGGAAAAGAAAGAAAAACTCTTGTAAAGTTTTAATATTTAATTGTGATCAGTAGCATAATTAGTGAATGGGTTAATAATTTTCCTACTGTAATTATTATCCAGAGTTTGCTATTTAGCTGACTATGTGCTTTCTGCGGGTATATATGTGTGTTGCTTATTGCTATAGCATTGTACATTTACATTCATTAATTATATCCTTAACAGACATAGAGATACAAGAAAAGCCTTTAATTTTTTCTCCCAATGTTTATCACATTTTATGTTCTGCTTCCTTAACTTACCTTTAAATATGCCTATTACATTTTTATTTATGCTATTACCCTTTTTGTCTCCAATATTTCTTTATTTTTCTTTATAGTCTTCCTTTCATTTTAGCCACTTGCAATATAGTGGAAATAATATTTTTTTCTTTTTATCACCTGGGAATATCAATAGATTGTTGTTATGTTTTACTCTACTCATAGCATTGTCTTTTATTCTTCTGGGTTTCTTTCTCTGTTTTTTGAATTTTATCGCTGACCTCCATGTTAAATGCTTTCTCAAATGGCTACACATCCTCAGTTCTTAGGAACACACATTAAACTAATATTTGGCAATTCTCTGTGTGTTTTTAGGGGCGTGGGGTGGGTGGAGTAGTCCTGATGGTGGGAGGAGCAGTAGCACTTGTCAACTGATGCACTTCATTGCGAACTGATCAGATAGAGACCTGGCCATTTATTTGTGGGACCACCAAAAGATAGTGGCTGTAGGTCTTGGGAAATTTTCTCGAGCTGGCTAATTTTCCCAGAAAGGAATTCTTCAATCTCCTGTGTGAGTGTGCTGTATAAAGCTGACTTCCAGGGTTTAGGAGCTGTACAAGGAAAGGGAGCCGGGGACTCAATTTTCAGTGGCAGATTTTCACTTAATCTCTCGTTTTCAGTATTGGAACATCCCCCTAGCCTTCCGTGTGCCTCCTATTCTCAAGGCCCAAGCTGTTTTCAGTTACAAATTTGAGAGAGTGAACAAATAGTCTTCTTCCAGGGTGAGGAAGGATAGGCACTTGGCTTTGTAGGAAAGATGAGTAGATCCCTATTTCTCACTGCTCCTTAACCAAATTTTCAACCAAAGTTTCTGTTCTTCAGTTCCCTCTAGCTTCTCTGGCTTCAGAAGTACCCAATGCAACCCATTTATATGTATGGGAGGGTGGGGTGGGGCAGTGGCAGGAGTCATCTTGCTTCCTTTGGGCTTTTCATATCCCAACCACCACCACCGTCAGCTCAGGTTTCATTTAGCCTTCTCTGCTATGTCAATTAAGACACTTTCCATTCTTACTTATCCATTCTCTCCACCCTCTTCCACTCTTGCTCTCTTCTATTTTGCAGATTTCCATCACTTCAATGGGATACAGAAGTCATCAAAATAACTATAGTAACAGTGGTAATATGTTATTTTCTAAAATCTTCCACTGAAGGGAGTGACCAGATGTCAGGAAAAGACCACACAAGTAAGGGTAGTGGATTGGATGGTGTGATGGCATGTGCATTGAAAGAGATTTTCCTTGTGGGGATTTGTGAAAAAGGAAGAGAAATAATTCAGTAAGCATTAAGGATGGTACCCAATGCTCCTCCAGGAAGAGGGTTCCCAAAGAAATGCTCTCCCTAGGGTGGGCCAGGTGCCAGTGAGTTCTGGAGGTGAAGGAAATCCAATAAAAGATGCTGAGGAAGTTGGGAATTTTGTTGATGCCAGATGGAGTGTTCCAGAGAGCATAATGGGAAAGTCTGGGAACCTGGTAATGTGAAAACTTGGTTTAGGTTATGGATATACAGAGCCCTTTGAGAAAGATGTCCTAGTGTTAATGAATGACTTGGTTTGCTTGGGAATCCAGTGATGCTTGAGATAATGATGGGTGTGAGAATTAAAAGGCTTGCCTAGTCGTCTATGGGAAAGGTGAATAATCTATTCTAACAAGAGGAGCCTTCTCGGGCCTGATCTCTTGTCCTGCTGGGATTGGTGATACAGGTGGTGTCATGGCTACAAGGACTAAGCCAAGAGCAGCGGGGTCTGGGGGTCCCTTATGTTCAAGAGCACACTGGCTCTATGGCCCTTCTTTATAGACTGCAGTAAATGGTGCGGTTTCTGCAAACTCACCACAGACTCTGAGGCCTCCATACAACTGACTGTGACCTGGATCTGCCATCAGTGATATGTCTAGCCCCAGAAAGCATAACTAGGCCTTATTTCCTTCACTTGTAAAATGAGAACATTGGCCTACTTCAGTGCTTCTCAAACTTTTCCACCACACAGGTCCTGGAGAAGCTTGTCGGGGTGGCCTGAATAAACATAGCATTTATCACATTTTAGCTTAACATTCAATGTGAAGTTTAAATGGAAAATAATATTAGCCCCTGCAGTGTGATCATTTCTTGACAGATTAATTGGGTTTTACTTTCTCTGCTGTAGAGGAGAACCATGCCAAGTTAGAGCCATGTGTGTTGTGTTTCCTGTAATTTTCCTCTTCTGTCTCATGGAGGTTGCCAGATTCTTGCTTTTCCTATCTCCTGGGCTTTTTTTCAGAGTGTAAGAGAGAAGCTGATGAATGGTAACCATTCTACCTACCCGTGAAAGTCTGAAATCGTGAAGAAGTCTATTGTAGGGATAGGACTGGACAATATAACACACAGGGAAAACAGCATGGGCCATCAGAGAGATGGGGTATTGCCCTTTGCTCTGGGACTGGGATAGTGTTTGGGGCCTGCGTATAGTGGAGACTTAGGCCCCCTTCCTGGTTGCACCCAGGAGAGTGTGTGCTGCACACCAAAGCTTCACCGTGACCTGGGGGCTCCAGAGTCCGGAGATTCTTACATCTGAACTTCGCTCTATTGCAGCAGTTTGTTGGTTTCAATAAACCCCAGATCCTTGAACAAACAGAGTATCAGTACTGATGGAATGAAGGTAATATTCCTTATCCCATTTGAGGGGCTTCATGGAGGACTCTCAGATTCTCGTACAACTCTGGAGGGAACCCTACCAGCTATTGCTCAAATTCACTTTCGTGCCAGCTTTACAGGTGGTACTGAGAGTCAAGTTTAGCCCTAGAACCTTGATAACTCTCTTGGCCTCCTTTTCCTCATTGGAGAAATGAGAAAATAGACCTGTATGATTTTCATGGGCACGAACAGCTTTAAAATGAAATGTAATTCTTTTTATCAGACAAGTTATCCTACTCTGAGGATTCCTCTCTGCCCTCTTTCTCCACCAGTCCCTAACCCCAAGCCCACTTTCTGGGTCAACACAAGCAGTTTCAGTAAACCCTTGTACTCTAACTGGGAGAGAGGCATGTTCAATGCCAGTCCCTGTTTCTGTTCCTGTGGATGGAGTGCCAGAGTTCTCTCTGAACATTAAATTAGGAAACATTGAGTAATTTCTTTGTTCTTCCTCCTAGAAGAGCCAGCTTCAAAATATACAACAAAAACACCAAACCTTTTTAAAAAATAAAGTGTTCTTCATTAAAAAACAAATGTTTAAATTTGTGGAGCTCAGGAATATTTTTAAAAATTAGAAGACCTTAAGAAGATTCAAGAAGTCAAAATTAGTAAATTTTGGTAAATAGTAAATTAAAATATATATTTTCTTAAGCAAAATACCCTAAAAGAAATTATTTGCTCCTTTGTGCACTTCAAAATAAATAGCCTTAATGCCACAATCCTACCTTTGAAGAGAGTAAAGGGAGGCAGTGAATGAATACCTCCTTCATCGTCTATCCGTCTTGTTCTCCATTGCCTATCCCCATGTAAATCAGAGATATGAAAGTCATCAATCCACAACAACTAACACAATTCTTCATGCATCCTTCAGCATGTGGAAAGTCCTGCAAATAAGCTTCCCTCTATTCACAGCAGGATGTGACAAAGTTAAGACTTGAGTCCTCATCATGACACCAACTTCATAACTGTTACATTGTGTTATGATTGGTAAGCAATGGCATTTGCTCAAGAATGCATCAATTAAGCTTTACGATTTTAGATTTACAGACTAGGTTCAAGTTGCAGCATTGTTACATACTAAAAGAAAAAGTTTCTTAATATCATGGAGCTTCTATGAAATCACAGACGTTGGTTTTCGCCAAACCACATAGCTGAGTCTAATTCACCTTGGCCAGTTACATAGCTTTCCCTCCAGTGCTCCACCGTGTGCTGTGCTGGCTAAAATGTATATCCTGTTGAAGTAGATCTTGGGAAGAGATTGAGATTTCTGAATTTCTAACTAGGTCCCAGGTGATGTAGGTGCTGCTAATCCATGCACCATTCTTTGACTAGCAAAGCTTCCCACTCTACCACAAGTGGGATATAATACACGGCTGTCGAAACTTTTCAAACACATGTTAAAAATAAATGCTTTTCCCAAACAATTTCAACACAAGTATACAATTACCTCTTGTAATTTGCAAAAAATAAATAATTCTGTACTACATAAAAGCCTAAATATTATGAACGTTTTTAGGCAGAAAACATCATATCCTGCCTAGCTGATGGGCTCAGGGGAGCATGACCAAAAAGAGACATTTTGCATATGCACAGAAGGATAAGAAGATTTGGATAGAAAGAAACGGAGAGGCCATGATACCAACTAATAATAATAATATTAAACATCTGTGTGGCACTTATTGTCTGCCAGGCACTATTCTAAAGCTTCTGCACATATTAACTCGTTTTACCCTCAAAAAAACTATAAATTAAGTACTTCTTTTATTGCATAACTTATTGTCTGCCAGGCACTATTCTAAAGCTTCTGCACATATTAACTCGTTTTGCCCTCAAAAAAACTCTATAAATTAAGTACTTCTTTTATTGCATCCTTTTATAGATATAATCGATGTAACTGGGGCACAGAGAGGTTAGGTAATCCTTCTTTCCCAAGGTCATCCAACTAGTAGGTAACGGAGCTGGGATGCAGGCAGGCAGGCTTTAAGGTCTGTGTTCTAAAGCACTCTGCTATGTTACTTCACAGGATGGGAAATACGGGATGCTTATGGGGAACAGATTAATCCATCTGGTATAGAGTGAAGAGTGCATAAAATACAGAAAGCAGGTGGGAAATAAAGCTGGGCAGGGAGCCATAGAGCAGTGGGGATGTTGGTGAAAAACAGCTAAGAAATTTGGACTGAAATCAGTAGGTAAAAAAGCCATTAATGCTAAGCTCTGACATTGGCTCATTTAAACAAATGCTATTGGAATCTCACTAAAAAGTGGTAACAAACAATACTTTAAGCATATTGGTAGTCTGCAGATTTTCGATAGATCAATCCAGACATTGATTTCAACAAGGCTGCATTAAATTCCTTATTCTAAAATTTAGTAGTTGTCAGCCATTAAATAAATGGAAAGTTGAGGTTGCTATTGGAAATATAAACATATTTATCTGTTTATGGTCTAATGACTTTGCAACACACACACGTGCCCACACAAACACACAGATTCCCACATTTTTTGGATGGTTAGTGAAGAAAATACTGCCCATCACTGGGAAGAAAATACCACAGATGGACTTGCCAGTGACACTAAGTGGTCCTCTGGCTGACACACACAGGAAGCTTTGAAGGAGACCTAAGGGCAGTGCCTGGGATTGAAGACACAACATTTAGTGTCAATGTTAAATGGACAGCTACTTGAACAAAGAAGAGTGGCTGATAGGGATTGCTGCCACTGTTAGCGTGCCTCTCTTCTTGCAGCCAGGAGAAAAATGGGATGGCTTTTGTCCTTGTGTCTCTGACCCTAAAGGAAATCAAAGAGCTGAGGGTTTTATCTCCAACATTCTACCCCTGCAGGTCTTTTCCTTTCCCGTCATCTTGGACTGACATCTGGCCCTTTCAGCCCTTCCATTAAGAAGCATGAAAAGGGATGTTAGTCATGCAGAGTATTTTAGAGGCTCTCAGCCTATATTGACTTAGGCTGCTTTCCTTTTTATTTCACCCTTGGTGCACCCCAGGATGGGGGAGAAGTATTCATCCTCCCAGTGAGTACAAGGAGTGCACGGTAAAAAAGAGGGGTGCCATCCTTCTTCCCAGTCACAGCAACAGTTTAGAACCACGCATCAAACCTTCCCTCACTCCGTTCTGCTGTCTTACATGCTAGTCTCAAATTTTTCTTTTCAACTTATCCCATTCTCAGAATGGATTGAACTCCATCCAGATATAAACTTGAGATGTCTCAGCCACGATGTTTCTCCTCCTGACTGCACTCTTAGACTGTCCTGGAGAAACACCCTTGTCCTGGATGAGTCCCCTTTGATTGGGCTTCAGGATCCTGACACTTGACAGCACTCCGGGGTTGGACTTCTACAACATCAGCTTTCCTTCACCATAGGGAGCCAGCTTATACAGTGAACAATGCAATAATAATACTGCTTGACCAAATCCTTGTCATCTCAGGCACTGTGCTAACGGCTTTATATATATTACATTATTTAAGTCTCGGAATAAAATAACTATTATTATCTCTATTTTACAGATGAGAACATTTAAGCTCAGTGCTAAATAAGGGCTTAATACATACTGTTTAATACTTTTATGATTATAATGATTTTATCGTATTGTGATGCCATTTGGTTGAATTTTTGTAAGGGATTAACATTCCCACGTGAAAGACAGACACATCACTATATAGATAAAACTCTTTTGAAAGGGCTGTGATAGAAATGCTCACAGGTGCTATGGTGTGAATGTTTGTGTTCCCCCAAAATTCATATGCCGAAATCCCCAAGGTGATGGTATTAAGAGGTGAGACGATGGGAGGTGATTCTGTCACGAGGGCAGAACCCTCATGAATGGGATTAATGCTTTTGTAGATGAGGCCGAACGTGGCTTGTTTGCCCCTTTACCAAGTGAGAACCCAGCAAGAAGGTGCCATCTATAAACCAGGAAACAGGCCCTCATCAGACTCAAATCTCTCTTTATCTTGCACCTCCCAGCCTCCAGAACTGTGAAAAATAAATTTCTGTTGTTTATAAGCTACCTAATCTGTAGTATTTTGTTATAGCAGCCTGAATGCTTCAAGACAATATATTGTATGATTATGTCATGGAAGAGGGTGTGATGACTCAGTGGTTCAGACAGTGTGTGTGTCAGCGGGGGGAGCAGAAGGAAGTGGGAGTTGCTGCCCCCCAGCATTTGGAAAAGTATGGGTGCAGTTTGGTTGTCATAATAACTTGGGAGAAATATTTGCACTTAGTTTGTGGAACCAAGGATGCTACATTCCTATAGTCCTTGAGCAGTGCAGCACAATAACTTGTCTTATCCAAAATGCCATGTTGTCTAAATATCCTTACTGATACTTTGTTTTGGTTTATCTTTTCTAGGAATGACTCAGAGAAGTGTGTTTTAACTTCCCAGTATGACTGTGTATTTGCCTATTTCTTTTTGTACTTCTGGTAATTTTTCCTTTCTCTTTACATTAAGACATGTTATCAACTGAATACAAATTTAGAATTGCTACATCTTTCTGGTGAATGGAATCATTGTATTATGATATGTCCCTTTTCATCACTAGTAATACTTTTCCTTGAGGTCTGTTTTGCTTATATTAATGCAGTCATAAAAGATTTTTATTCTTGGTTAGTATTTGTGGGGTATGAACTTTTGTGGGTTGTGAATTCAAGTTTTTTGTTTAAATGAACTTTTTATTTTAGGACAGTTTTAGATTTACAGACAATTTTCAAAGATAGTACAGAGAGTTCCTATAAACCCCATAGCCAATTTCCCCCATGATTGACATCTTATGTTAGTGCAGTAAATTTGTTACAATTAATGAACAAATATTGATATTGTATTGTTAACTAAGGTCCATAGTTTATCTATATTTCCTTAGTTTTTACCTAATGTCCTTTTTCTGTTCTGGGATACTGTACAGGATAACACAATACATTTTGTTGTCATGTCTTTTTAGGCTTCTCTGGACTGTGACAACCTCTCAGACTTTCCTTTTTTTCTCTTTAAATGACCTTGGCAGTTCTGAGAAATTCTTGTCAGGTATATTGTAGAATGCCACTCAATTGGGATTTGCATGATGGCTTTTCTCACGTGGTGTTATATGTTTTTGAGAAGACCATAGAGATAAAGTGCCATTTTCATCACATCATATCAAGGTTGCATGCTATCAACATGACTTATGACTGTTGATGTTGACCTTGATCAGTGGACTGAGGTTCTGTTTGTCAGGTTTCTCTTCTCCACTGTAAAATTGCCCTCTCTCCACCCCTGCATTTTCCGTACTGTACTCTTTGGAGGGATGTTACCGTTTGCAGCCCACCCTTCAGGACTGGGGAGTTATACTTGCCTCCTTAAACAGAATATCTACATAAATTATTTGTAATTTTTTGTCTTTTTGCTCTCATTTATTTATTTATTTACATTGGTATGGACTTGTGGATATTTATTTTATACTTTGGGTGATGATCCAACCTACTTTATTTTGTTGCTCAAATTGTTCCAGTTGTGGCCACTGTAAGCCTGTTCGGTTGACTTTTATGTCCTTTTGATATAATCCTGTTACTGTGGTTACCTTTTAAAAAGAACTTCATTACTTTTTGGTTGGTACTATAAGATGCTCAAGTCTCATTTTGTATATGTGTTGCCACAGTTTAAGAAGCAGGCATTTCTCTAAGCACTGTTTCTTTTTATTGGAGACCACTATTAGAAATCAAGATCTGGGTGCCAGATGTGCTTGCTGCTACAAGGATATAGTTGCCTCTAGGTCCTATCAGCAGACAAAGCAAGGAGATATATATGTGTGTATACTAACCTGTGTAGTACTCCTCTCTATAAATATTTATTTATAGCCTTATATAGGTATATTGAGCTAAGCACAAGTTTGTCTTCATGTCTCCAACTCTAATCTATTACCGTATCATCATTCTAGCCTCTTCCTTGTGCTTATCTATAAACTCTCATGCCAACAGGAGGAAATCTGGATTATACCATCCACCATCCATTTACTTAACTGACCTATTACAGTATAATTACGTAGTGGCATCAGAATTATTAACTCGTGCTTTATGGGACGGACATTTATCCACTAGATAAAGTGGATTATGTACAGTTCATTTTGCCTTTAGTTTTATAGACTGTACTCATTTCCAGTTACTTAGGTAAGCACTTCCCCCCCCCACCCTGTTCAGTGAGGTTGTTTCATACACTTGCAAAACAATTAGATTCTTCTGTCATATTCTGTGTTCATCCTGAGATTCCTTAATCCACTAAAGTATTTTTAAAACTTGCATACATTAAGATTTACCCTTTGTGCTGTAAAGTTCTGTGGGTTTTGATCAATGCATAGTGTCATATATCCACCATTCCCCCATGGTTCGATTCTTCAACCCTCTTGCCCTCCCCCTGAACCCCTACCATCCATTGATCTTTAACATCATTATAGTTTTCTTTGTCCGGAATGTTATAGAATTAGAATCATACAGAATATAACCTTTCAACTGGGTTCTTTCATTTAGAAATATGCATTTAAGGGTCATTCACGTGTTTTTGTGGCTTGATAGCTGTTATCAATTATACCTCATTTAAAAAATTAGGGTTGCCCTAGAGTTTGCAATATACATTTTTGACTAATCTAAATCCACCTTCAAATAAGACTATACTACCTCATATGTATTGTAGGTACCCTATAACAGAAAATTCCCAGATTTTCCTTCCTACCCTTCAAATATTATTGTCACTATTTCACTTATCTGTATGCTACAATTACCTAATACATCGTTACTATCATGCTTAAACATTTTACATTTATTTATTCCTTTTTACTTTTATTTATTTCTTTTCCAACTTTCTTTCTTTCTTCATGTAAGAAAATTTTTGACTATATTATTTTCCTTCAATCTGAAGAATTTCTTTTTCCATTTTTTTAGGACATATCTATTGGCAATGAATTTCCTCAGTTTATTTCTCCTTCACTCTTGAAGGATAATTTCACCGGATATAAAATTCTAGGTTGATGAGACTTCTTCAATATTTTAAGTATTTCACTCCACTTTCTTCTTCCTTGCATGGTTTCTGATGAAACGTCTTCAGTAATTCTTATGTTTCTTCCTCCATAGGTAAGGCTTTTTCCTTCTGGCTTTTCTCAAGATCTTCTCTTTTATTTGGTTCTCTGCAGTTGGGATATGATATACCTAAGCATAGATTTTTTTGGCATTTATTCTGCTTAGTGTTCTCTGAGCTTCCTGGTTTGGTGTCTGCCATTCATTTTGGAAAGTTCTTAGCCATTATTATTTCAAATATATATATATATATTTGCTCCATTCTTTCTTCTTCTGATATTGCAGTTATTCATATATTACATATTTTGAAATTATGCCACAGTTCTTAGATTACTGTTTTTTTTTTTTTCATTCTTTTTCTATCACTGAATTTCAGTTTGGAAAGTTTCTGTTGACCTATTTTTAAGCCCACTAATTGTTTCCTCTGCCCTGTCCAATCTATTGGTGAACTCATCAAAGACCAATATAATGTTTTTGATTTCTAGTATTTCCGTTTGATTTTTTCTCAGAGTTTCAGTCTCTCTGCTTACATTAGGTATCTGTTCTTTTAAGTTGTCTACTTGTCTATTAAGAGGCTTAAAATATTAATCATTTATTTTAAACTCTCTATTTGACAATTTCAGCATTTGTATCAACTGAGCCTGGTTGTGATGTTTGCTGTCTCTTCATACTGTTTATTTTTGTCTTTGAGCATGCCTCGTGATTTTTTTGTTAAAAGCTGGAAATTATTAGTTAACAGGAATTCGGTAAATGGGATTTTAGTTTGGTATTGTATGCAAATATGACTAGGGGTTAGCTGTGCTTCATATTTACAGTACAGTAGGTGCTTCAAATTCCTCTAGCATTCTTGTCTTCCTGCCCACTCAGCTGTCTTTGGGTTTCCCTGAGAACTCCTTCTTAAACAGAGTTCATGACTTGCAGCTGTTTCAGCAGAAATCCATTATTATCATACTTGAAGCCTGCTGGTATGGTGGCAAGGGGAAGGGAAATATTCTTTAATCTTATGATTAAATTTCAGTCTTTTAGTAGTCCTTCTTCCCTGGGCTGTGGCCTTCACAGTGTTTCTTAGCTCTGCTCTCTTCTTCTCTCCCTTAGGTGAAACAGGAAGGCAAAAGGGGACTGGTGTGGGAGAAATGGTCTTCCCCATATGACATACATCTCTCTCTCTGGTGAAGTTTTCCTATTACAAGTAAGTCTTTGCTGTGGAGAATGTTCTGGGTGTATTTCATAATGGTTACCCTTCCCCTCCTCCTGCCAGAGTCACAAGGCATCTTTCTCAGCTTGTCACTTATGAGAACTTGATGTGGTTTCTGCAGGTAAAACCCATGAAAGTGCATTTAGTACTGTGTATAAAAGTATGTAAGAAGATTCTCATTCTCATCTTGGGCCCCACTTAACCTCCAAAAATTGGTCAAAATTTCCATTTAAATATTTCTACTCACTTATGGCTCCAGCAGCTTCTGGAGCCAATCTCAGCTGTGACTGTATTTGCCTTTCTCTCCAGATTTCAGGATGTCAGTTGGCCCTGTGACTCTATTTCTCCATTGGGTCCAAAAATAGTCATTGAGTTTTAGCTCAGCTTTTTCTTATTGCAAAAATGGGAGCAGGTATGTATTTTGAATTCTTTTAATACCAGTCTGTCTCTATCTTATGTTTTAGAAGTTTCTAAATATCATATATATTTACTTTTAATAATCTGGAATATTTACCTACTGATGTAATATAATTACTAGCATGTTTGCACTTAAATCTATCATTTCATTGTGTACTTTTATTACTGTTACCCTTTCTAGGTTCTAGGTTCTGCTTTCCTATCTTCCTTTCAAAGTAGTATGCTTTCTATGTATTGCTGAGTAAATTTAGCTATGTTTTGTAAGATATTTTGTGTCTATGCTCTTGGGCAATATTGGTCTTTTTAAAAACTTTTGAAATATCTTTGTCAGATTTTAGTGTTAAGGTTGTGTGGTCCTAATAAAATGAGTTTGGAAAATATTCCCTTCCCCTTTATTTCTTGAAAAAGTTTGTGTAGGATTTCTTTTATTTCTTCCTCAGATAATTGCTAGAGCTCATATGTGAAGCATATGGGCCTAAAATTTTCTTATTTGGAAAATTTTATACTATTACAAATTCATTGTTTTCAATAGATATAAGGTTACTTAGATTTTGCTATCATTTCTTTTAGTAGCTTTTATAAGAATGCTTTTCAAAGAATTGTCAAATGTAGTCACATAAAACTTCTAATAATAACTTTTATTATACTTCTAAACCACTATAGGATATATAGTGATAAAAACAAATCTATAGGGATTTCTTAGACTTTTCTACGTATAGAATTCTGTCTTCTCTGAAAACATTTACTTCTTCCCTTTTAATATTTATGCCTTTTATTTTTTTTTCTTGTTTTATGATACTGGCTATGACATCCAGGACAATATTTTAGAGTCTGTCTTTTGCTGTTCATTTCACATAGCATCTTGTCTCCTCATTTATCGGTTGGTCTTTATTTTTTATTGGATATTTATATTTACAAAGTTCAAAAGATGAAAGCTAAGTTAAAATATCGGCATGAAAAAGAAAATGATTTTTAAAACACACAGCATGTTTGAAAAAGAAAGTCTATAAATGATGAATGTATGTATGTGTATAATTGAATTTAAGAAATAAATAAAATCAAAGAATCAAATTAAATTTAGATTAGGAAATAAAAGATATCAAGGATGGTTACAAGGAGCATACAAAAAACTCAATCCTGAAATGGAAACAGAGAGAGAAAAAGGCAGAAGCAATATTTGAAGATCTAAGTCCTTTTCTAGATGAAAGGGATCAAGCCATAGATCCTACAAATATAAATTCCAATCAGTATAAACAAAAATATGCCCACACCTAAACGTATCATAATATTTGTAGAATATCAAGATTAAAGTGAAAACTTTTAAACAGTGAAAACTTTTAAACTAAAGCTGACTTCTCACACATAACAAAGATGATAAGTGGGAGAGCCAAATAAGTGTGCTGATTTTCTCCCTTTATTATTAATAGATAAGAATCTAATGTATTACTTAGTAAATAACAAAATTCAATGTTTTCAATAGATGGAAGATCACTTATATTTTTCTATCATTTCTTTCAGTAGTTTTTATAATTCTTTTCAAAGAATGATTAAATGTATTCACATAAAACTTATGTGTTTTTAAACGTATTATGTTTAGTGATAAAAAAGGAATCTAAAAAAATAGTAAATAATAAATAACTAGAATTATGAGCATCTTTAACAATACAATAATTAACATATCTATTAATAAATATTGGTTGATAGAGAAGAGGAAAGAGAGGAGGTATAATATACATGTTAATTTTATTGTGCTAATACTCAGAAACCAGTAGCTATTGAATTAATAAAGAGGGTAATGATTATAATTAATGAAATTGAAATTTAAAATGTACATATATAAATAACAAAGGCGCAAAGCTTTTTAAACATCAAAAGTAATAAAACTGAAAAAAAAGCATAATAAATAGTAAAGCTAATTTAGTATATATAAAATGTAAAAAAAGTAAAAAGGTATTTATGGACATGATAAATGGCCTTTTAATACACATCAATGAGCTTAACTCACTAATTACCAGAAAAAACCTTTCACTTGGATTACAAAGCAAATCCCAATTATTTTCTCTGTAACAGAGACACAGAATATTTAGGAAACACTTTCTTAAAAGAAAAGTTTTGGGACATGGTAATGGTGAACTAGTTAATTCAATCATATCCCATGGAAAAATATTAAAACTCTGGGCAAAACTTAAAAAAAAAAATCCTTATATAGAAAGTGCTAAGAGACAGTGAGAAATCCCAGCCTGATATCCAGTAGAAGATGAAAACTTGAGCAGTAATGTTGAATTCAGTGCTGCTTCTGAACAAAGAGAGTTTCCTGATGCAAGTGACTGAGAGGCCTGGTATTTGGTGACTTCATATGACTTAGGGAATAAAAGTTAGAGTCCAGGACTGCTATGGTCTGAATGTGTCCCCCAACATTCACATGTTGGAAACTTAGCCCCCAATGCAACATTGTGGGAGGTGGGGCCTCATGGGAGGTGTTTGGGTCATGAGGCTCTGCCCTCATGAATGGATTAACGCCATTATTAAAACGGCTTGTGAGAGTGGGTTTTCTCTTTTCTGCTCCTCTGAAAAGTCACAGCATTCTTGTCCTTCTGTCTTCTGCCATGGGAGGATGCAGTAAGAAGACCCTCACCAGATGCTGGTGACTTGATCTTGGACTTTCCAGCCTCCAGACAGAATACATTTCTTTCTGTGAGAAAATGAATTTCTGTTCTATATAAATTACCCAATATCAGGTGTTTGGTCATAGCAGCACAAACGGACTAAGATACGGACCTACCAATGGGTGAGACATAGTAAAGCACTTACTGCTTTGGGATTGGATCCCTACGAATAGCACCCTAGGACTAAAGGCGAACAGGAAAGGTAACAGCCCTTGTGTGGATGCAGCTCCACTTGGAGCTCTCTAATAGGACCCAGAATATCATGACAAAGTTGTTTGCATAAACTTG
>RJWJ010013616.1:0-39543 GCA_004363605.1 Indri indri | reverse complement strand
AACAGAGAAGGACATAGAATAACAGACTATTACAGAGCATTCTGACCTTAGTCTTACTAAGAATTAACTCCCATTTATCAGGTGCTAACTACATGCTATCTACTGCGCTATGTGCTATATAACATTATCTCATTTAAGGCTCATGACAACCCCATTGGGTGAGAAATGCTATCTGTTTACAGATAAGGAGATTGAGGTGACAGTTCTGGGATTTGAGGCCAGGTTTACTGAAGGCTACAACTACCATTTGGGTCCAGGTCTAGAGAGCACATACTGCCTCTCTTATCTGTGTTGTCTGTGTTGAATTTCCATTGAGACCTATTTCTGTTTGACTTATGTTTTTCTTGCCTAGGCTATTACATGCTTTGTGCTGGGATGTCTACATTTTGCACAGGTCCTTTTCAGAAAGTCTCATTTATGACCTGAAGCAAAGTAAGATCTTTAAGTAATGAATCAGGGGGAATATTTGCACAATGCTTCAGTTTGTTTTTGTAACCCAAATTTGCTGAGCCCTCTCTGTGAGCATCAGCATTTCCATGTTCACATGGCTACATTCCTAAGCATGCTGTTCCAGGATGAGAGCCTTCAGAACTCTTGGCAGGAAGAGGAGAACACACTGAAAATTGTCCCACGTATGTGGGAGGCCATGACCACTCTTGGGAAATGCCACTGATCCTTATCTAACAACAGTTGACAGAAACAATATGTTTGGTCATTTTATGGACCATGGTATGTTGTTACAAATCAGAAAGGTATACTCTGTTATGAGATCACAGAGGGTAGAAAAATGAAGCCTGGTCAAGAGGATCTGGAATGGATCCTTGTCAGATGTGGGAATTGAGTCAACCTTGAAAGACAAGTAGGGGTTGCCCAGGTAAATTGGAGGAGCCAGCATTTCAGGCAAAGAACTTACATTTAACCACTGACCTTACTGAGCTCATAGTCATCATCTCATTTGTATTTCCTCCAAACCCTGAGACACAGATATTATTGCCCCTATTTTATGGATGAGCCAATTTAGACCTGCAGTAATGTACTTTAGATCACAGGATTGGATTCAAGTCCAGGCCATAATCTTAATTCCTGCCCCTAGGACATTCTCTGTGCCAGTCTGCAGAGATGTGGGGAAACTTATGCTCCAGGAGGGAATAGCAAGTAGATGGTATGGCTTGATGTTGAATGAATATTCATCTATGGAGGTAAGTTTTCGTTTCTTCCAGGAAGTGGGGTAAAGAGTGGAGAAGTGGGGGAAGAAAGGAGAGTGTTTGTAATAGATCTGTTTGGTTTTACAATGTGGTTTTCAACTTTAATGGTGGAATCCCACAATTTTTATTAAGTATTTTAACTGAGTTACTAACAGAAGATTCCTCTCATTCCCCCTTTTAGGCACCTTTGCCTTGACATCCTTAATATCAGCCAATGCTGTGGAACGGCTTGTCCCTCAGAGCACCCAGAACCTCTCCACACAGGGTAACACAAGTGTGCTGGGTTTATCTGACTTTGAGCTGCAAAGGATCGGTGTTGCTGCAGCAGTTTCCTTCTTAGGAGGTGTGATTCAGGTAAGGAATACTGACTGAGACGGGGAAATAAAGGAAGAGAAACAGAGGAAAAGGAAACGCAATTGGCGCTTTGTTTTTATTCTTGTTCGTGGGTTTGTCCCTCCAGATGAATAAAGGGCAGATGTGTTTTACCTCTATGGAAATACTGTCTACTACCCAGAGTAGTTACGCTATAAATGCTGGTTGAATGTATGAATTAGAATCAATAAATTGAAGTTACAGAGAAGCAGTTTTTGGCTTTTAAGAACATGTTTTCTAAAAATGTTTTACAAAATGGAATGAGCTTCCTTGTAAGGCAATGAGGCAGGCCTTGTGTTCACAGCGATTAGATTGTCACTGTAAGGGGAGCTGTAGGAGAGATTCCTACAATGAGGAGATGTGAGCAGACTTCTAGGGTCCTTCTTAATTTTAAGGTTTTATGATTTTATTGCCTACATCAGTAACAAATGATACTTACTGTGGCCATAGGTTTGCTGGTCTGAGGTCATTGGATCCTACCTGTACCAGCGGCATCAGGGATGCGTGTTGCTGCCAAGTTCCCTGTAGTTTTTCTATTTCTTCAAAATATCAGAATACCTTACTTGATGTTTCAAATCAGAGATCAAAATTAGATAATTCGGAAGTGATTATAAAATAAATATAGAAAGGAATTGAGTGTTAGACGTGGAATTGGCCGTTTGATATATCCATTTCTGCTTACTCTCTTGTAAACTGGATTATGTGTGCACAAGCTTCCCAGGTGGTTGTGTTCTGGGTTGGTAAAGGCTCTATTTTACAGTGTAACATTATTTACAAGGTCAAGTTCAGGTAAATGCCCAGAAGGGAGAAAAACAGTTGATTGCCTGGAATTGGATGGTAGGAATAAAGATGTAACCCTGAAGGAAGGAAACATTAAAATTCCTAGAGTTACATTGCCTGCTAGCTATGTAAAAAGGACTGAAGAATTGAGGATGTGAGATGAAATGAGAATGAGAACTCATATCTTCACAGTTCTTGAGAGAAACAGGCTGTTTGAGTGACAGCTTTGCATAGGAGACTGACTGGACTAGAGGGCCAATCAGTGTTTTCTGTGGCTCATGTCTGTGCTGTCATGAAAGGAGAACTAGTTTCCGGGTGCCCTGTAAACTTTGCTGTATTTTTTTCAAACAAGAATGATGCCAGCAGATTCTGATACGTGCACTGGCAGGCTTAGTGGCCTTTTCCGCCTTGCTGGCCCTCGTGAGGCCTGCTGAGATGCCTGTCATCTGTCTCCATCTTAGACATGTGAACTGGTGGATCGAACACTGATATGTTGCCTTAGATTTTGGTATAGGGTTTCCTTAATTTCTGTTCATTCAAGATAAAAATCTCCGTATTAAAACAGCCATGATAATAGCGCATCTTTTTTTTCTGTGCTGTTATTTTCCATTCATGTCTCTATTTGAATTTATGATTTTTATTAGGTTTGGACTTTCTTTTATAAAGCATGGAACAAGTAGTTCTAGGTATATATTAGCATTTTCAAAAAAATCTAAGAGTATACGTAATTAGCAATAAGACCCAGCAACCTTCTGCTTAGTCTCATTTTAACCATTTCTCATAAGTTTAAAACCATCATCAGGTATTTTGTTATTTTCTAGCATATTTGGATTAAGAACTTAAATGATAAAATATAAAAGTAAAAGCCAGGATTCTAACAACATAAAAAATAAATATCTCATTTCCCGGAATGAAACTCCCTAGAATTATGAGAGTAAAGCAGGATATTATTAAAGATAATAAAAATAATTTCATTTTCATGGCCTTTTATTACATGTAAAATCTGATCCAGAGAGTTGCATGTTTTCTCTTATAACTTCATCAAACATCTGCTTTCCTTCCTCTTTTGCTCTGGTCCTGGATATATGACTTACATTTTAGCCAATTTTTAAACAGATGGCTGGACTTCATTTGACCTCCAAACTCATCTGTCCATTGTCAACTAGAACCTTAGAGTCTTTTGGATGTTTTGGATCCAGCCCCTCAGTCATTTTGGTTTTTTTTTTCTTCACATGTGAAATCCACTGAATCAAGGTATCCAGTTTCTATAAATACAGGAGGTGTGTGTTTGTTTGCCTTATTTTACTTATTTGTGTTTTGTTTTGCTTTTACTTGTACATTATTCATTTTCAAGTTTGTTTTCCCCTCTGAAAATCAAACTTATGGAATTACTTAGGTTAATAAGATTATATTGTTAAGGTGTCTGAAACAATCACATCTGATCTGATTCACAGTTAGAAATGCTCTTAGCTGCAAGTAACAGAGAACCTTGCTATCAGAGGCTTACACCATGAAGACATTTATTGCTTCTTGTATTATAGCAAGTCACAGAAGGTTCTTGAGGGGGTTTGGGGTCTGGCAGCACATTCAAGTTGATGAGCTAATCTGTTTTTTTTTCTTAGATGACAAGGGCTCTGTGCCTTGTCAGTGCATTTCCTTTTTTGTCCTCTCTTCTGGTAGTTCACAAGTAAGTTTTTTTCCCCGCTAAATTATAGCTTTTATTTGTCTAATTTTTCCCACACACGACTCTCTCTCCACTTCTTTACTTGACTTATATTCCTTAACATTGTTTTAATTACTCTAGTATGTCTATTTTTTAATTATAACTTGTCTTATGTAAGTTTTAGAAGCAAGTATGCACAAAACAATAGAGGAATTGGAATGAAATTAAGATGTATACTTATAGCAAGTGTCTTCATATGAAATTTCTGATTTTATATTGCTATTTGCCTGTTTTTGCTTTTCTTCCAAATTTTCGTATGTCTATAATATGTGTATATATTTGTATGTCTATAGTATATGGTGTGAGATATGGATCTAATTTTATTTTTTTCTAAGTGGCTGCCTAGTTGTGCCAGCAACATTTTCTAAAAAACTCAGCTTTGCTTCCATGACTTAAGATGCCACTTTATCATTTCCATATGTATTTAGATCTATTTTAGGAATTTCTATTCTATTCTGTTGTCTATACATCAATTCTTGTGACCGCAGCACCCTGTTTTATGGAGACTTAATAGAGTGGTTTAATGTCTGGTAGAACTAGTCTGCCTTTGTAGTTTTAATTTCCTTGTGTGTTCATGGCTCTTCCTGCATGTTTGTTTCTCCTTATGAACTTTAGCATCAACTTGCCTAGCTCCATAAAAAAGCTTGTTGATATTTTTATTGGGGTTGTGTTAAATTGACGTGTTTATGATGTTGAGTTGTCCTATCCAAGAACAGGGCATGCCTTTCCTTTTGTTCAAGTCTAATTTTGTGTCTTGAAATACAATAATGTTTTAAAATTTTCCTCTTACTGGTTTTTCACATTTTTATCAAGTTAATTTCTAAAGATTTAATCTTCTTTGTTGCTATTAAAAAGGGGGTTTTCTTTACCATTTGTCCTCTGGCTGGTTAGGCTGGTTATAGTTTGTGTTTATGAAAGCAATTGATTTTTGTATGTTTATTTTACATCCTAATACCTTACTGAGTTCTTTTATTATTGGGTTATTTTAATTGTGCCTTGATTTGCTACTACTCTTTTAGAGATATTTTTACTTCTTTCCAAATTCATATGAGTGGTGATTTATTTTATCTAATTGTGTTAGGCGATACCCTTAATATAATGTTAAATAATAGTAAAAATAGGCATTCTTGCCCTTACTTGAGCTTACTTAAAAGGTCATTAACATGTGCATGAATTATAATGCTGGGTGTAAAAATAAAGTATATATATTTTGTCATGTTAAGAAATTATTGTGTTATATTTTTGTGTTCTTAATAGCAAGTATAAAAAAATATCGACTATTACCGAAGGCTTTTTAAGTATCTATAAAGATCATCTTACATTTTTTCCCTTTAAAACTAGTATAAAGTTTTATATAATCTATCAATATATTATATTATATTGATAGATTTTATATTATACTTCTTTTTTTTTTTTTTTGAGACAGAGTCTCACTCTGTTGCCTGGAGTGCGGTGGCGTCAGCCTAGCTCACAGCAACCTCAAACTCCTGGGCTTGAGCAATCCTACTGCCTCAGCCTCCCGAATAGCTGGGACTACAGACATGCGCCACTATGCCCGGCTAATTTTTTTTGTACAGATTTTTAGTTGTCCAAATAATTTCTTTTTATTTTTAGTAGAGACGGGGGTCTCGCTCTTGCTCAGGCTGGTCTCGAACTCCTGACCTTGAGCGATCCGCCCGCCACGGCCTCCCAGAGTGCTAGGATTACAGGCGTGAGCCACCGCGCCCGGCCTATTATACATATTTTATAGAGAGATATTATACTGATAGATTTCCTAATATTGAACTAACCTTAAATTGCAAGGATAAATCTCAGTTGGTCATGCATTTTATTCTTAAAATGGTGTTACATTCTGTTTTTTAATTTTTAATGTAGTACAGTAGCATCGTTTTTCTTCAGCGGTATTGGACTATAGTTTTCTTTTCTGTGCTGTCGTTATCAAGTCTAAGTGTCAATGTTTTACTTTCTTTCCAATGCTCTTAAGCATATATATACAGTACTTTCAGAACATCTAGTTTTGAAGGTTTGTAGACTTCTTTAAAATCATCTGTTGTCTGGTGCTTTTTTGTGGGATAATTTCTGGATAATGTTCTCCAATTTCTTCTACAAAAATTGATCAGTTTAAACATACTATCTCAAGTATAGTCAAATTTGGCAATCTATATTGGAAAATTATCATTTTTATTTAGCTTTGCAAATTTATTTGCATGTAGGTATTTAAAGAAATCTCATATGATTTTTAAAAAAATTATTGTTTTAATGTTTTTCCCTTTTGATATTTTCTATTTTTATATTTGTGCTTTTTTCCTTTTTTTAAATCAAGCTAGCTAGGGATTCGTCTATCTTGTTAATTCTTTTTTTAAAAAAACTAAGGTTTTGATATAGTAGGTCTAATTTTTTTTTCTATTTCTACCTCTGCTTTTACCTTTGTTATTTCTTTCCATTTGCTATTTTTTTATTTGTTGCTCTTTGTATATTTTTTTCAGCTGGAAATTTAATTTATTTATTATAACTTTTCATTTTTTATTGATAAAAGTATTTAGTGATATGCATTGTCATTCAGGCAAAATAAGTTAGTTCTGTCTCCTCCCTTACCATTTGATTTATATTGCTAGTATTATGTAAATAAAGTACACTTATACAACCACGATAATGTAATGTGATATGTTTCTGTGTTGTACATTAGATTATGGGCCTTTTATTATAAAAATACCTTTATTGAGGTATAATTTCCATACAAAAAATTCTACATATTTAGAATGTACAACTTGATGAGTTTGCTTGAAATGCATTCTGTAGATTCTGATATATAGTGTTTTGCTATCAGTATTTTTTAGTAATAAAAATTCTGTGATTTTAGTTTGCATTTCCTTTTTTACCCAACAATTGTTTAAGAGAAGAGTCTTTAATTTTTAGGAGGATGGACCTTTTTGCTTCTCAGTCTTGTTAGTAATTTCTAGTATGATAGCACTGTGGTCAGGGAGTATTGTTTGTAATATTTATACATTACCTAATTTACTAATTTTTCCTTTTAATCTATGATCAATTTTTGTGAATGTTTCATGAACATTTGAGGGAAAAAAGGGCATAATTATAATTATCAGAGTATAAATATCAGTGTATTGCTGTAAGTGCTACCTTAATATGATTATCTTGTAGCGGATTGATTATCTTTTAGGTAAGCTGTATATGTTTGTGTCATAAACATAAGTACATTCAAACATCTCTTGCTCATTGTCATTCAGGCAAAATAAGTTAGTTCTGTCTCCTCCCTTACCATTTGATTTATATTGCTAGTATTATGTAAATGAAGTACACTATACAACCACAATAATGTAATGTGATATGTTTCTGTGTTGTACATTAGATTATGGGCCTTTTATTACAAAAATACCTTTATTGAGGTACAATTTCCATACAAAAAATTCTACATATTTAGAATGTACAACTTGATGAGTTTGACATATGTATACACCCATGAACCCACCATCAAGACAATGAAAGCATATGTCATTCCACCAAATTTTTCTTTGACCATTTGTATTACTAATTCCTTCCTCCTACTTCTTTAGACAACCCCCTCCCCCACCCCCGCCATGGCAACTACTCATCTGCTTTCTATCACTGTAAATTAGTTTGCATTTTCTAGAGTTTGATAAAAATAGATTCACTGTTCCCCTCTTTTGGGGGATTCGGTTTCTTTCACTCAGCACAAGTTTCTTGTTGTCGGTTTTCTAGTTTTATTGTAATGTGATGGCTTTGCAAGAGTAGGAACTTCTGTGATTAGAACTCATGAAGTTTCTGATTGTTCCTAATGCAGTGACTGAACTGAACTGAACTGTTTCCAGTTCTACCTTCTATTTCTAAGGTACCTTAAATGTCTTACTTTTCAAAGAAAGTCTTTCAGTGGAACTGAAGAAATTTTGTGCTATTAGTAATACTTTTCAGAAAAAGAAAAAAAACTTTTCTAGGCAAAAAATAGTAAAAACAGTAGCAGCCAACAGAACTGCTTGCACACTCACAGCAATGAGGTGTTAATTTCGAGGCAAGGTGGAATCTTTTAAAATGCCCATATCAACGAACATTCTGTTGGGGAAACAAACACTCAATAAAATTCAGTGCACTTTTAAAACCGTTGTTCTCTTCTCCCTGTAGCTTTTATTATTCTCTATGATGGGCACTTTGCCCATTCCTTTTTCCAAGAACTGAGAGGGGTCTGGGATTGTCCCCTGACCATTTACCTCTGGAAATTTTCCCAAGCTCTACTTTTCTGAAGCAACCACAGGACAAGATTTCTGCCCTGGAGGACATTGGGCTATATGACTCCTTTGTTTGACAATTGCACAAGCGCAGGGTGACGAGAGGTGTGGTGTTTAGTGACAAAGCCTTGTATTATTGCACTAGTGCATTCTGGAAACATGTGGTCTTACGTCTTCAAGGATGGTAAAAGACAACTGTAGACCTAAATAGGAGATGTTTCACTTACGTTTGGTTTTATACTAAACATTTTTGAGTGTACTAACACAGAGGATCAGGAATACAGAAAGACTTAGGATGTAAACTAGGTTAACCTGCCTATTCAACACATCATGCTTACTCTTTCCAGAAAAATCATCAACTTCATTCTTTTGTAATGCAGGAGGAGGACAATCTAAAATCTATTTTGATAATGTTTCACTATTTTACAACCACTACAGTCAGGAAGTCATTAGTCTGTTTAATCTAAACCTTTCCAGCTGTGTTTGTACCTGGCAAAGCTAAGAAGTAATAAGCAATAAAATTAGAATTATAATATTCTTAAAATTATAAAAAAAAATCCTCATGTAAAAAAATATTTATTATCCTACTATATGCCAAGCTCTGTTCTAAGCTGACTACATGTATTCATAATTCAATCTTCACTGACATTTTATGAAGTAAGTAATATTATTTTCCCCATTATGCAGAGGACGATACCGAAAGGAAAAGTGACTTATTTAGAATCTCATAATTAGGAATTAGCAGAATAGGTGTTGGACTCTGGTATACACTCTTTTAACTGCCTTGCTACACAGCTTTCTAAGATAATATTGGGAAAGGAAGCAAGGGAACTTAATCCAGCCATTTCTAGGGCCAGGCTTTAAGCTACCTCTTTTCCATATTTTACCTCCTCAAGAAAAGGAGCAACCTGTGCACTGGGCATGTGTCACGTGGTGGGACGATGCTCTTGGCTTCATAAGTGTGTGCCTGCCATTCTCTACAAGGCCCTTTCTCATGCCACTTGTATGACTCCTCCTTGTCCTTCAAGGTTTAGGTGAAGCGTCATCATCTCAGGAAAACCTTCCCTGTATCTCTGGACATGGTTGTAAGTGATTCCTCCTACATGCTCCCATGAGACATTGCTCACATCCTATGTTATACGGCTTCTCACTCAGCCAGGAAATGTTTTTTTCACATTCACCTTCTTTTCTAGACTTTAAGTCTCTATAGAACAGAGACTGTTTGTTTCTATAATTGCAGCAGCTGGTACTTAATACATGTGAGTTGATTACATTGAAGAGGGTAAAGGTCAGTTAAATGTAGTGGCATCGCTACGTTAAATAACCAAAATTAAATTGAGTTTCTTTCTTTCTTTCTTTCTTTTACCTTTTCAGACTTACTACTTTCTCTTCTATCCTCTGTGCTAGAAGAAAGGGAATGTGTCCATACTCTTTAAACTGTAACACCGTTCTTAGTAAGCAAGGAGTCATAAAACTTATCCTTTACTAATTTGGTCATGTATTTTGTTAGATCCACCCAGGTCCAATGTGAAGACCTACTCAATAAAATCTCCCACTTCTTCTTACAATTAACCCCACACCTGATAAAAAATAAAAATTCAACTATTCCTACAACTCCTTACTCCCCTGTGTGTCTTAATGGTATCATGCTTCCAATCGTCCATTTTACAACGTTGTTTTCTTTAACAGGGGCAGAATGAAGGCAGAAGAGTCCAATTGCCCATCCCTCGCAGTTCTGACTCCCATTGCATCTTGCAGCAGAGGCTAGTTTTTTCTAGAATAGTCTGAGAACTGAAAAGATTATGTTGCCCCCTTCGACCATATAATTCCAAATACAAACAATTCTTAAGTCCAGCGAATTTCCCATATATTCTACAATAAACAAAAACCAAATAAAAAATCAGCCGTGTTTGTTTCCTAAACACAGACTAGTTTGCTGACGGAGCCACCCTGTACTCGGCTCCCCGCTCTGTTCTCCATTCCTGCTCCGTCTAGTTTAGGTGCCTTTGTTTTTTTCCTTTAGCTCCTCTGTTGCACTAACCTTTTAAATGGCCATTTGTTCCACATTCTGTCAGCATCAATCCTACCAAAACACAGCTCTGAGGTCTGAGCCAGTGTGCAGCATAGTTCTTGGCAAAATTAGGTGTTTAATAAATGTATGGAAAAGTGATGTCACTCACTCCTGCAAAACTCCCTTTTCACTACTTTTACGGTGCTTCGTATTCTGACTTAAAAATTTCTTGCTTTATTTCCTATTACTCCCTTGTGGCTAATTTTGCTCCTCGTAGGCTAGCAACTCTGTGTCCTCTGAGCACATCCCATGCGCCCTGCTTTAGACTCACGTTGTTCCATCTTTATGGAATGTTTTCTAATTATTTCTCTCTTGAGTTCTGCCTGAAATTATTCATGTTAACTTGATCACCTGGCTGAGGTAGTTGTCAGGTTTCTCCACTGTAAAGTTACTCAGTTTCCCCTTTTGCCACACTGTATTCTTTGGAAATAAGTCAATACGCATAGCCCACACTTAAGGAGAGGAAGTTAAGTCAAGTGGGGAGTAAGGAGCAGGGAGTATTTGCCTAAATTATTGGAATTCCGCACAGATCTGCCTCTTCTCCCACATTTATTTATTTAATCGTTTATCTTAGTATGGACTCTGGGATATTTGTTTTATTCTTTGTGTGCAATTCAATACTACTTTATTTGTTCCGTTTTTTTTGTTTGTTTGTTTGTTTTTAATTTTAAAGAATTTACTTGAGCAAGGTGGGGACAACTTCCTGGAAGCCTCAGAGCCAAGTAACCTTGAATATGAGCCCCATTTGGTCTTTGTTACAAGCATGTTCTTAAAGGCAAAAAGGGGAAAAGAATTGGGCCAATACAAAGTTCTTTTGTCAGGAACTCTCACTGGTCTACCCAAACATTGATTAGTGATTGGCTATACATTGTTTAACTCTAGGGTGTAAGTTATGGTGTCCAGGATGTGGCATTGTTAGTTAATTTACAGCTATTTGTGGTGTTGGTCGGTCTAGAGTCCACATTGCAAGTAGCTTCAAGAGGTAATTACTTAGATTAAGGGTCAAGGGGTGGAGTGGGACATGACTGCTGCCTCATTCCTGTGCCCCTATTTATTCTGTTTTTTAAACTGTCCCAGCTTTGGGCATCAGGAGCTCTTTCAACTGGCTCCATGCCTGTCCTTGATATCCTTATTTATTTATTCATTTATTTAACATTTCTTCACTTTCTGGCACTATGAGCTGGTCTAGGCTTATATTCACATGCCCTGCCCCAGTCCTAGAATCTGCCATTTCTCTGAGGATCTTTGGTGCCTTTTATTAGAGAAACATAGTGAAAATCAAGATCTGGGTGCTAGGTGTGCTCGTTGCTAGTGGGATGTTGCTTCTAGGGCTTTCAGCTGACAGAGCAAGGAAATATGTCTGTGTATATTAAACCATGTATGCAATCACATCTATGTGTATTTCTGTATACATCTTTCCATGCCTGTATTAGGCTAAACATGAGTTCATACTGATGTCTCCGACTCTAATTTATTGCCACAGTGATCATTCTGGCCTTCTCGCCTTGTTTGTCTATAATCTCCCACTCCCACAGTGAAAACCTGGCTCCCACCATCCATCAACCATTTACTTAATTTTGCAATTCCAGTACACATATACAGGGGTTTCAGAGTTTTATTAACCCCTTCCCCTAGGGGAAAAAACTTTATGAACTAGATAGACTACTGTGTTTTTTGGTTTTGGGTTTTTTTTTTTTTTTTGCCTTTAGTATTACAGACTCTGCTCATTTCCAAAGTTATTCAAGTCAGTATATTTTCACACTACACCCTCAGTGAGGTTGTTCCATACATTTAGTTAGTCTGAAAAGGCTATATATTACATGATTCCATTCAAATGACACTCTGGAAAAGGCAGAACTTGTAAAGACTCTGGAGATATTAAACAATGTAACAGTTATCAATGAGATTCCTTGTCACATTCTACATAACATTCTGGGATCTTCTGACCTCTTAAATATTTATATATATATATATAATTTTATATACATAATTATATATATAATTGTGGAAAAATACACATAACATAAAATTTACCCTTACCTGTTTTAAGCATATAGTTCAGTAGTATTAAATACATTTACGATGTTGTGCAATCTTCATCATCATCCATCTTCGTAACTCTTTTTGTCTTGTAAAGCTGAAACTTTATACCCATTAAACAATAACTCCTCATTCCATCCACCTCCAGCCCCTGGCAATCACCATCCTACTCTCTGTCTGTATGATTTTGACTATGCTAAGTATCTCATGTAAGTAGAATGAAACAGTATTTGTCTTCTGTAAATGGCTTATTTCACTTAGCATAATGTCCTTAGGTTTCATCCATGTTGTAGCATGTGTCAGAATTTCCTTCCTTTTTAAGGTTACTATTTCATTGTTTGTATATACCACATTTTGCTTATCCATGTATCCATTGATGAGTACTTATGTGGCTTCCACATTTTAGCTATTATGAATGATTCTGCCATGAATATGGGTGTTCAAATATTTCTTTGAGATCTTTTAATTCTTTTGGGTTTATGCCCACAAGTGAGATTTCTGAATCATATGGTAATGCTATTTTTGATTTTTTGAGGAGCCACCATGTTGTTTTTCATAATGGCTATATACCATTTTACATTTCCACTAACAGTACATACATGTTCCAATTTTTCCACATCTTACCCCAAACTTGTTATTTTTGTGTGTGTGTGGGTTTTAGGGTGGTATGGGTATGAGGTGGTATCTCATTGTAGTTTTGATTGGCATTTCTCTAATGATTAGTGATATAGAGCATCTTTTCATGTGCTTATTGGCCATTTGTATGTCTTCGCTGGAGAAATATCTGTACAAGTCCTTTGCCTATATTTGAATCAGGTTATTTGATATTTTTCATTGAGTCTTAGGAGTTCTCTACATTCTGGATACTAATCCCTTACCAGATATATGATTTGCAAATATTTTCTCCCATTCTATGGGTTGTCTTTTTATTCTGTTGATAGTGTATTTTGTTGTACAAATTTTATGAATTTTTATGGAGTGCAATTTGTTTTGTTGTTGTTGCGTGTGCCTTTGGTTTCATAGTGAAGAAATCATTGCCAAATCCAATGTCATGAAGCTTTTCTCTTATGTTTTCTTCTAAGAGTTGTATAGTTTTATGTTTTATATTTAGATCTTTGATAGATTTTGAGTTAATTTTTGTATATGTGGTTACTTAAGGGCCCAACTCCATTCTTTTGCATGTGGATATCCAGCTTATCTGACATCATTTATTGAAAAGACTGTCCTTTATCCCTTGAATGGTCTTGCAACCTTCTCAGAGATCATTTGACCATATATGTGAAGGTTTATTTCCAGGTTCTGTATTCTGTTCCATTGGTCTATATAACCTTTTTATTTGTCAGTAACACACTGTTTTGATTACTGTAGCTTTGCAGTAAGTTTTAAAATCAGGAAGTGTGAGTTCTCCAGCTTTGTTCTTCCTTTCAAGATTGTTTTGGCTATCCAGGGTCACTTGAGATTCCCTCCTAAATAATTTTTTAAAATTTGCATACAGTAAGGTTCACTTGTGCTGTAAGATATATGGGTTTTGACAAATGCGTGGTGTCACATATTCATCATTACAGTGTCATGTGGTTTTACCATCCCAACAATCCCATATGTTTCACTTCTACACATCCCTCCATTCTCAAGTCCCTGGAAACTACCTACATGCTTACTGTCTCTATAGTTTTGCCTTTTCTAGAATGTCATCTAAATGGAATCATGTAGTATGCCTCCTTTTTAGACTGTCTTCTTTCACTTACAATATGCATTCAAGGTTTATCCATGTCTTTGCATCGCTTGATAGCTCATTCCTTTTTATTGCTAAATAGTAAGGAGGACAGTTTTATATTCTGAATTTCACAACAGGTTACTTCATAAGGATCCATTTGATAATTTTTTCTCTCAGGTACTCTGGTCACACAGAGACATTTTTTGCCATAATCCCTATGCAGCACTCAATTGTTTCCCTAATGCAATGATTAATTTAACTCTTTCTCCCAAACGTGTATATGCTGCCCAGCAAACAATACAGGGCTCTTTAGCATTTCAGCCCTCACTCAAACAGCTTTTCAGAAGTTACCTGACAAATACCTATATTATTCTTCTTTATGATCCTGGTTAACATTCCCTTTTCCCAAAGTCAATATTTCACCTCTCTTTATATAATCTTTTAAGGTGTGAACTGTATCTTTAGCTCTATATTCTGCAACAATGCTGTGCCTGGCCCCCACTGGGTATTCAATAAATATTCATTAAATGGAAAATAAGTGATTTGGTATAGTGTGATAGCCAGATTGCAGACAAACCAACATAACCTGAAATGCACGCTATCTCCCATCCACTCTGGTAATATAACTATTTTTTATGTACTATTTCTTTTTTTAATATTTGAAGGCTACTTCCAAAAACTGGCCTAAATCTGAGATACAGTCAATTTATGCAGAACACATGGTGTTTATACAAGTATTACCAAATAGTGTCATGCTAGTGAACCTTGCTAATGTATGTCAGAGGTTCCCAACATTAGCCCAGAACATCAGCATTACTCCAAACAGCTGAATTATGTTGTATGAAAGTTATTTTCTCATAAAATGTTGCATGGCTAGGTATTGGGAGTTGGCTGGCCAGATTAGAATTATCATCCATATTATTAGTAAAAGGAACTGATGTGGCTGTTCATTAAATCATTAGCTTAAAAAAACCCTTGACATTGGTATAAAATTTAAATACTGAGCTCCAAGCAAAATATTCTAGAAGGACCCTCATTTTCACACAGTTAAGTCTAAAGATAAACATAGTTCAATCTGTGGCTCCCTCCTGCAAAAGCCTGTTTCTTGCATGCTTGCTACCTTCAAACTGAGTACATCAGCCCCTATATGCCAGGTCTCTAATTTCAATGTGAATAAATGTGGTAGGAAAAGAGGGAGTTCTTAAATCTCTCCTCCCCTTTCTCCCTGCCCCTTCCCCTTCCCGCCCTACTTCTTCTCTTCTTCCTCCTTCTTAAAATGTCTGCCATTGTCTTGGGTTATGGAGAGAGTTGTTATCCAGAGAGAGTAATTTCTCCTCGGTTAAATCTCACATGTTTGCAATCATCCTTCACATATCCAATGGTTTGTATCAGAAAGGAGGTCTTAAGGGATTTGTTGACCTTTTAAGAACTCTCCGTTTTAAAGATTTATCTCTTGCTGGGAGGATTTTTTGAAAGTATAAAAATGTGTGTAAGGAGAATATTACAAAATTATTTTCAGTCTTTGGATGTTTTGAAAGAGGATACTCCATCTTTTCTTATTTGTTGCAAGGTAGGTTCCCATATTTTTAATGGTTGAAATGGTTGAACTCTTTTTATACCTTGTCCTTTTTCTGGACCCTTCCATTTGTAACTTTTAGGTTGTGGAAATGACAAAGAAGTTGCTATTAGAAGATAGTGATTTAGCCGGAAGTGGTTGGTGACCACTTCAGGCTAGATGACCTTTGTTTCTTGGGCATGGCAAATCATTTAATTTATTTCCCAAATTCCAGTGCCTCAAAGTAGACACTGGAATTTGGGAAACAAATGGAAAACAGAAGGTAAAATGGTGAGGGTCTATACAAGAATCTTCCAAAAGTTTGCTTCTCAAAGTAAATGAAGATAACATTACTTGGCATACAGATACGAACTTTCCAACATTCCAAGTATGCAAAAATTCCATGTATGCAAACTGGCTTCACAATTTCAAAGATTTGGATTACTTGTATTCTGTATTTAGCCAAAATGAAAATCTAAGTCTCTGGTTTTCATCGTACCCCAATAATAACTATGCTATTTCATCCTCACAGCCTGTAAGAGTTAATGTCATACATTGGAACTAGCTTATTAGTAGAGAGATACCTAAAAATAACTGGTTCAATGTTTTTCTTAACTGATCGTGTTTTCAGGATGAAAACTAACTGACTATGAATTAAGAGTTGCCAGAAAGTTCACTGTGTTCCTCTTGTACCCATACCATTGATCGCTTGGGTATTTCCCTCAGAACATTTCTACTTTGACAAATGGACACACAGTTTCTGAAAAAAACGTTTGTAGCAGAAGCTGCTGCTTTGGCTTCCTGTGTTGGCAGTAACAGATTGCCTGATTTTGACATTGGCAACCCGTATTCTTTTCCTTATTACCTATTGAACAAAAGGTGGCTGCTAAGCTGCAAACAATTCATATTTATTTCCGTCTGCACTGATAGATTCTTTCAAGTTTTACAGAGTTGGAAATTGCGATGTGGCCCTTTCTACATTTTCAAAACTGGTGGCTGGTTTCCCATACAGGGTACATATGTATGAAACCCCATAATGTTCCTGCTACATCATGTAGGTTGCACATTATACAGGTTTAAAAGCCCTTGCATATATTATTTCACATTCACCTTATAACAACTCCACAAGATAGGGCAGAGTTCACTCCAATAATTTACAGATGATGATGAGGCTCAGAGAATTTCACTAGGTTTTCCACAGACACAAAAGTAGAATGTGGTAGAACCTAGATCAGAATCTAGGCTTGCAGATTTGAGCCTAGGAAACTTTACCGTAATACAAATTCTGAACATTATTGCTTTTGGTCAAGAGGCATTGTAATGTCATCAAAGTACGGAAATGATATATTTTGTAGTTTATGCTCTGGTGGTACAAGATAGCACTTTATACTTCTCATTTTCATCACTGTGACCTCTTGATAAAAGGAAATCTCATTGCTATTCTGCCCTCTGATTTCTTTAATAGTTAATCTCATTTTCCAACAAGAATTTTAAGACCTGACCTAAATATTATAATTAATACATTAAGAGGTTATGTTAGCATGATCTACTGTTTCCCTTTTCTAGCGTGGATACCCATGAATGTAATTTAGTGTGATTTTCAAAACAGTAAATTTTGCTTTTTCAGTTTCTGTGACTGAGATTACATAATTGTATTAAGCCATCTTCCGAAAGGTCTCTCTCTCTGGCAAAGGAAGAGCACTACTCACTGAAGTATTGAGTTACAGATTCATCCTGTCACCTTTTGCCCAGCAGAGCTCAATGCATAGCTTCTACTTAGAGTTGATGATTTCATCTAGTCATGAAATGGTTTGGGAATGGAGAGTGATGCTAGAATAACAAGGAAATGTTTAAGGAAAATGCTTTTTATACTGACACCTAGGCTTCCTAAGAATATTCCTTTGCCCTATCTCTGTGTTTTGCTCTTCCTCATACACAAATAAGTCCTGATATCTTTTTACTAAATATTAGCCCTTTAGAGCTGTTTGACAGAGCATCTAGTCAAACATGTTTCTCAGAACCTGGGAGAAACCCAAGGAATGGTTTTCTCTCTTCAATGCTTTTGAAGTTTTATACCTGTAGGGCGTAAAGCAATAAATCATATCCTTTCCTTTTTTGTTTTCAAATTATGGATATGGTAATGCAAATTTTATTTTTCTTCTGCATAGACCCATATATTAACCGATTTGAGTATACTTACCTTTTTTGTAACATGTAGAATTAGGAAAAACAGAGAAAAACAGAAAAGTCAATATTCAGAAAAAAAATATTATGTCAATTTTAATTGAGGCACTTACGTTGTATCTAATAACATTTAAAAAGTCTTAGAACCTAGTAATATTTTCCAGAAAACTCAAGATATTGAATATAGAATATTTAAGAAATCCATTAAACATTGGTTTTCTGTATCTCTGTAAAATGAAAATGAAAATGTGCCAGATATTAATCCCTTTAGGAACCTTGGGAAATTTTATCTGCACATGTCATTGACTCTTCCCCTGTCCTCTTAGGTGGCCATGTTTGTGCTGCAGCTGGGCAGTGTCACATTCCTGCTTACAGAGCCTGTGATCAGCGCTATGACAACTGGGGCCGCCACCCATGTCGTGACTTCGCAAGTCAAGTATCTCTTGGGAATGAAAATGCCATATATATCTGGGCCACTTGGATTCTTTTATGTGAGTTTTCCATATGAATTTGTTCATACATTTTGGGTGTGTATGCTTCAAAAAATAGAATTTAGTTAATTACAATACTGAGTTTTTTTATGTTAAGGCAATTTAGGCTTAAATAAAATCTTGTAAGATTTCGAAAATGTGATTTGGGGTGTGAAACTAGCTTAATAAGTAACATTTACTAATTTTGGGAACAATTCCTTGTAATGAAACAGTTGAATATGGTATAATTTGGGGGCATGATTAGAAAAATATAACTTGACTTTTTGTGAGCCAATTCTAATGGAAGCCATCTACTGGGATTGTGGCCCAGTTTAACAGCAGAACACTCTACTGCATTCTTTCTGTATTGTGAGCCCTGGTATGGATTAAATCAGAGGGACTGGTCAAAATTGGTGGCTGGAACTTCAGTAAAGGATAATCAGCTGTTAAAAGATACCTGAACCTGAGAGAGAAACATTTGGCCATTTTTGACATATTTTCCTGACAATACTCCATTGTTCTTGGTTTCATTTTGAAGTTGACCTCAAATCTGTGACTGCTAAAGCTCCCATTATTTGGGGAGTTTATTAAAAAAGAAATTTTTTTAATGAGTTTGATGGCAACCAAACTTTGTTATACCTAATTTTATGCACTGCTATGTATTAAACTACATTAATGTTTTATAATGAGCATATTGCCATCCTTAATTTTCTTGACTATTAATGGCTTAAAGTGTCTCAATAGATGGCTTTGCAATGATTTATTGATCAAATCCCTGTTACTGAGATGGTTTCTGGTGTTTCCCTGTTATACATGGCCCCATAAGGATCCTCTTTATCTGTATATTATAGTCTTCATCACTGATTATTTCACTGGGACACATTCCTAGTAATAGAACTACCAAGTCAAAGGGTGTGATATTTTTGTCAAATTTCAACCTGAAAAGTTGTATCCGTTAATATTTTACTCTGATCTTATCATTGGCAACTCTGGTTATTATGATTTTTAAAAAATGCCAGTTTGATATGTGAAAAATTATACCACTTGTTTAAACGTGTATTTCTCTGACTAGGTGGTAAAATAGTTAATAAAGATAGTAATTGGCAACACACAGCTGGAAGCTGGTTCTGAATTTTTGTTTCTTAGGTAATATCCGGCTCAGTGATTCATTCATTATAAGAAAGCTTAAAACCAAACAAGAACACTGGAACCGGGCTTGGAAAAAAGCAGACCAAAGTAGCTGTAAGCTGTCAGGTGACTGGCTGACAGTTAAGTCTTTTAGTGATGCCAGGCCCACAGGACAGAACCAAATCAATGATGGTTTCTGTCTTGACCTTGCTCCTGAGACCAGCCTGCTCTTCTGAGCACATGCAGCATAAGGAAATGACTGTGGGTTAAAACTTAGCCTCTTTAGTCATTTCTGCATACACAAATAATCATCTTTCTTTGTACTAGTTGTGTTAAAGAAGCAGGGTATTCTGATGTGGGAATGACATTGGTCTTTCAGCTTGTTTCTCTGGTGGCAGGCAATGTGAATAAGATGTTGTATTAAAGTGGTGTGTGTGTGTGTGTGTGTGTGTGTGTGTGTGTGTGTGTTTCCATTTTGTTTCTTGCAAGATAAAAACTTCAGGCTACTTTACCTTGGTCTTATAGGTTAAACACTGGGAGACTTTTGGAGGTCTTTGTTAAGATCTCACAGTGAAAAGGAATCAGATTTAGGAATATTTTTATACTGCTGACTTTAAATTCAACATTACTCAGTTGGTGGAATTTGCTATACTTTATGTTGATGGAAAATGAAAAAAAAAAAGTTGCTCTTGCTTTTCAATATCACAGAGCCCTGTGCTTTTAGGCTGTTAGGTAGAAATGGTGTTTTTGGCTCTTTGCCAAGGTTTCAAAATGAATGCTGATATTGCAATGTCAGAAATTGTGGTGATCTGAGCAATAGATTAAGAAATAAATCTTGTATCATTCGTAGGTTACACTGGGATATTGCAAAGTGTGCTTTGGTGTAGTTAGGCTGAGGGAATCTGATGGTGACAATGTAAATCTGAATTTGTCCCTGCATCATTTAGGTGGTACAGGAAGGAGCAAAGCCAAGCTCAGCAAGGATATAGGGCAGAGGACATCATAGGGTCCATGGCCATCAGGTCAAAGGACCTGGAGGAGAGTGAATTAACACATATTTAGGATTTTTCATTCTTTGTATTTTTTTTGTTTGCATAAATTTATGGGGTATAAATGTAGTTTTGTTACATGCATAGATTGTTTAGTGGTGAACTCAGGGCATTTAGAATATCCATCACCCAAATAATGTATTTACGTTGTACCCATTAAATAGTTTCTCATCATCTACCCTTCTCCTGCCCCCTCACTCTTCCAAGTCTCCATTGTCTATCATTCCATGCTCTACATGCATGTATACACCTTATCTAGCTCCCACTTATAAGTGAGAACATTCAGTGTTTGTGTTTCTGTGTCTGAATTGTTTCACTTAAGATAATGTCTCCAGTTCCATCCATGTTGTTGCAAAAGACATGACTTCATTATTTTTATGGCCAAATATAGTATTCTGTTGTGTACATACATCATGTTTTCTTTATCCTGTCCTCCACTGATGGACACTTGGGTTGATTCTGTATCTTTGCTATTGTGAATAGTGTTGCAATAAACATATGAGTGCAAGTATCTTTGGATCCTATGAGTAGATACCTAGTAATGGGATTGCTGAACCAAATGATAGTTCTATTTTTAGTTCTTTGAGAAATCTCCATACTGTTTTCCTTAGAAGTTGTAATAATTTACATTCTCACTGACAGTGTGTGAGAGTTCCCTTTTCTCTGCATCCTTGCCAACATCTGTTATTGTCTTTTTGATAATAGCCATTCTGACTGATGTAAGATGATATCTCATTGTGGTTTTAATTTTCATTTCTGTGATGTTAATGATGTTGAGTATTTTTTTATATGCCTGTTGCCATTTGTATGTCTTTTTTTGAAAAATGTGTACTCATGTCCTTTGTCCACTTTTTAATGAGATTATTTTGTTGTTGTTGTTGAGTTGTTTGAGTTCCTTGTAAATTCTAGATATTAGTCCCCTGTGAGACGCATAGTTTGCAAATATTTCTCCACTTTGTAGGTTGTCTGTTTACTCTGTTGATTATTTCTTTTGCTATGCTGAAGCTTTTTAGTTTAATTATTATAATTCCCATTTGTCTATTTTTGTTTTCGTCGCCTGTGTTTTTGAGGTGTTAGTCATGTATTCTTTGCCTAGACCAATGCCTTCCACTCTTCAATGAAGAGTTTTGAATTTTTCACTCTTTGATTATACTTCCTCCTTCTGAGTTTTCACCATTGTTGTATCTTTTTTGAAAGCTACTCAGGCTGATAAGAGATATATTAATAGAACATGCTACTGATATTCCTTGGAATGTAAGTTAGTATCTAGAATGTTTAAAATTCTTGCACAATGAGCCAGTCACAACTCCTAATAATGTCAGGTGGGATACTTATTTTTGTCAAAAGAATTCAGGTTTGGCCAACCAAAATGTCCATTAATTAATTCTAGTGGTAATATTCCTCACCGTCAAATTTGAGAGAAAACACAGCCTTCTGCCTTTATTCTCTTCTTAATTTGGGGTCTTCAGGTTAGGGTCTCTTTCTTTTGCCATTATGATGGTTTTTATAGTGTCTTCTTGGGGATACCTGCTTCTGAGCTATTCAAATAATCTCATTTTCTAATATTAATAGCTACAATCTCCATCTATTTGGTTGTTCTGGACTGACAGGTGTTCTTGCCACAGTGGAACTTTTTTAGCAAGCAATTTGAATCAGATACAGGTAGTGGTATGTGCTCAGTTCTGTCCTCTTAGATTATAGATCAGACTTCTCATAGGTTTGAGGGATGGATGTGACTTTTCTACATCTGACATGACGAGCACATACCACCAACTCCAGCTAAGCTCACTCTTTCTCTTTTAGCTGAAAGTTCTTATCCAGTTTCCTCAAGTAAGGGATTCTTTCAGAGTGCTAAACACTACTAAGACTTTCTTCTAATACCTTGAGTGCCCTCCCAGAATTTCTGGGGTCCACATTTCAAAGGGAGCCTCTGGAATAACTGTTACAACCCTCCAATATCTCTAAGAACATATATAATTAGGCCAAATTTATGTAGCCTTCCTAAATTCTTTCACAGATTACACTTTACTTTTCCCTTTGTTCTTCATATTTTATCTCTAAATTCATATATTTCTAATGAAACTATCTTTCTTTTAGTATATTGCTATTTCTTAGTGAACTTTGATGAATATTTCAATGCATTCTTCTTCAGTTATATATTGGGTAAAAATTAATTTTTCCTTTGAGTTAACTTTCAGTCCTGGTGATTTTATGAGGACCCATACAATCAGGTAGACACTGTTCAGTCTTTTTTTTTTTTTTTTTTTCTTAGAAAGAGGCAATAGGAAACAGGGGAAAGAACTTTAGAATCATAGAAGCCCAGATTCAGATCAGAGTTCTAGCTATGACCTGAGCAAATGATGTAATGTCTTTGATTTCCAGTTGCCTGTTTTGTAGTTGATGATAATTATACTTGTTAAAATTCATTCCCAAAATGAAATGCATGAAACATAGGTGTTCATTAAATGGAAGCCATTGTCTTTCTTACTAATAATGAATAGTTCATTACCAGAAATTATAGATTTTTTTTAAAAGTGCCACTTCAGTAATAGATACTAATGCTTTCCTCTATAGAGTATTCTTAAGCAGATAAACAAAACTAAATAGCAGAGCAAAGTTATATTTATTTTCACAACTTAAAAATAAAGATGACTTGAAAATTTATAAAACTTTAAAAACTAAACGTATCTGCTTTTAATGAGGGTTAGTCATTAGAATTGAAGAAATGCTATTTTTTAGTTTATTTTTATTTGATTTAGTTTATTTTTATTTGATTCAGCTCAAATCCCCCTCAGAAGTTATAATCCCATTTAATAAATTATAAACAGTACTGCCATAGACTTAAAAATAAGCAGAAACAATAATGTTACAAGGGTCATTTCTGTCTTGGGATCCTAACTCAGCAGTTAAATTGTTCTATTCTTGTCTTCCTTTAGATTCAAATATGTGACCAATAAGTTGGTTCCCCACACAGACAAAAGGGAAAATTTTAATTCTTCTTTGAATAAATTTTTAAAAATTGAGATATGATGAATTATCTTTTTATTAGAAAGGATGTTTTCCCCAAAAGGCACAATAAAAATTACAAAAATTCCTAGTTCATATTAGCACATGTGGATTTCTTTGAGATGGCGCCAGTGTCTCAGCCTGTAGCAGCCTATGATAAATTTGGCAAAGCTAGTTTCTTTGGCATGGCTTTGTATGAGTACTGTTCTAAATAATTACGTACAGTTCTGTACATTAAACCCAAGAGCAAAAGGCAAGTTTGGCAATACATTCAACTACGCTTCTTAGAAGATTTTATTTTCTTCCTTCAAAATGAGGAGTTTCAGAACTGGAAAACAGTTTCAGTCCCACCCCCATCCCTGAAGTACAAGCAAAGCGCTTTTCTAGTTTGGACTGCAAAGACTGCAAAGCAGGAACCAAGAATGTTAATAAAATGGGATAGAAACGTCAGAGTGAAATCGGAGCCAATAAAATCTTTTCTTTTATAGAGAATGAGATCACAATTAAATATGTACAAATCAGGTTTATATGTGGAGAACAAATCTACTTTGAAGACATAGGCCCTCTGGGATTTCTGAATCAAGAACATGCTTTGGTGTTTTAGGAAAGCCCACATTTTCTCTGCAGTTATTGTGACATTTCTATTGTGAATTTAAGGGATGTCCAATATACCCTGAAAAATGGACAGAATAAATTGAAGCGGAGAGGACAAGAATGTTCATCTGCAGCTTGATTCAATCAGTGATGCAGGGGATAGACAATACGGCAGGTTTAATTTGGATATGGAACAATTACATGGAAATTTGTAACAAAGGTTACTTTAACATTCTAAATCAGAGAGCAAATATTTATGCAACTCAAGCATCGAAGGCTAAGCCCTCTCTATCCTCCACAATTCACTGAAAAATGCGTCACCACAGAATACAAGTAATTCAAATTAAACTATTATAATTTACCAAGTGAGAGATGGCTGGATGCCACTTGGACCTTGGCATGCTTGATTGTATGTTTGGTCCAAGTGAATTTTGTTAACTCATATTTTCTTTAGCTGTTTAATATACCATGTTTCCCCTAGATCACATTTTGGTCTGAGAATTAATTTATCCCTTGAAGGGTTTTACGGGGGGCTTGATATTATCAATGCCTATTCTAAAATGTTTAATGGTATATAATGATATGCAGGCAAAGTTGATAGGAGACATCAAATTCTTATGAACAGCGAGAACTTGTACCAACATCAATTTTAGAAGGATCAGAGGTGGCTTTGGGGGTCTCTGAGCAGGAATCCAGATCTGCTTAGAGGTTGGATTCAGATATAATTAACTTGAAGGCAGGTTAGACCAGGGAGAGGGCATTCCTGGTCAATCGTGGCTCATGTTTAAAGGCTCCAAGGATGTGCAAGCTGCCTTAAATGTTCAACAGAATAATCTGGGGAAATTTTACAAGCTACATATGAATGGGAAGAGATTAACAGGCATCCTTGATTAAAGAACCTCTAGAACCAAATTTATTCAACAAATATTTATTGACCACCTCATAGGTATTGAGGATATAGTTGAACAATAACATCTTGGTGAGCGAGATAATTTCAGATAGTGTTAATGAAGTAAATAAGGCAGTATGATTGAAGGTGGGTAATGTGATAGAGTGAAGGGGGTGGGTCTGCTTAGATAAGATGGTTGCAGAAGCCCGTTCTGAGCACATGACTTTTGAGTGGAGACCAGTAAGATGAGAGAGACTCAGCCATGGAATGATTGAGGTTAAGAGTGTTCTAGGCAAAACAAACAGCAAACGCAAAGTCCCTAAAATGGATACAAGCTTGACATGTTGGAGGGTTTTGCTCCATAGAATGGTTTTGCTCTCAAGATCCTTTCTGGTGGAATGACTCTATTCCATTAACTCCTGAGGTTTGACTGCTAGATTAGATCTTACTATTGTTTTATATATGTAGCTGGCAGAACATAGGTTTGATGGTGACACAGACCAAGAACCACATCCTAGCTCCACTGTTTTAATTTTGGTGTAACCTTGAGCAATTTACCTAACTTCTCCAAGCCTTCATTTCCTCCTGTGTTAGTTAAATGGAAATAATCATGCTTACCCTGCATTAATTAAGAAATTAAATGAGTCACTGCATGTGACATGGCCACCATAGAGCCTAGAAACATTAGTTTCCACTCGTCTAGAAAGTGATGAAGTTTAAACAGTTTCCCCATTCTTTCTTCCCAAATCTGCCTACCTCCAATCTGTATATGGTAGGGAAAATAGAAAAATTCCTCTCTTTTCAGGATATAGAGAAGAAATTAGGGTGATTTCGCTGTATAGATACAAGTAGACTTTCACCAAATATGTTCATGTTAAGAAAAAGTCATGATTCCTGTACTAACAGTTTTCAGAATGAAGTTGGAGGGCTTTATTGCTTTCCTTGTACGAGAATGACCCTGTTGAAGGCACAAGGCCAGAGTGTGAGAAGAGATTGTGTGCCTGAGAAGCACCCAGGTGCCGTTGAATCCCACCACTGAAAAACAAAATCCAAGACTCTGTGCTTCATGGTAGTCTCTCCTTCAAAAGGGGTGCATCTTCCTTCCATAACCCAAGGAAAAAAGGAAGGAGCAGGGAAGTTTGGAAAAATCATTTGCTGAACTGAAAGAATTGTGAAAGAGGCATTGGTAAAGTGTTCATGTGTTGGTCTAGGGTTGAGGGGAACTGTGTCGCCATCCTGATTCTGTCACTCACAAGCCAAGTTACATGGGGCAGGTCACTAGTCTTCAGAGCCTTAGTCTCTATATTTACAGAATGAGTGTGTGGAACTGGTTGATTTTTAAGGTTTTTTTTTCTGGTGCCAACAAGTGTCTTCTGAACACTGTCTTTGTTAGGCACTTTAGTTGTAGCCCTTACTGCAGGTATTGACCATGCCTAATTCATCTTTGATAGATGCTCAATCAGTTGCTGGTCACTCCTAATGGTACCGATCACTTAGTAACTATTACTGAAAGCTTTCTGTTTAGTTTCATTTTATGTTTTTAAGATAATTCTATGTTGGTTAACTTGAAGAGAAGGGAATTTGCTAGGGGATATCTATGATTCCAGGGACAAAAGTTCTCTTTGCCCTCTATATCAGTTCGCTAGGGCTGCCATAACAAACTATCGCAGACTGGGTGGCTTAAACAGCTGGGTGGCTCTCACAGATCTGGAGGCTGGAAGTCCAAGATCAAGGTGAAGGTAGGGCTGGTTTCTTTCGAGGCCCCCCCTCCTTGGCTTGCAAATGGCCTCCCTCTTGCTGTCTCTTCACATGGTGGTCCTCCTGTGCGTGTGCAGCCCCGGTGACTTCTGTGCATTCTGAAGGGCAGTTATATTGTATTAGGGACCACGCTGATGGCCTCATTTTAACTTAATTACTTCTTTAACACATTGACTGACACACTAGAAAAAAATTCTTTCTTCAGGACCACAGTGTTTTATTATTAAAATAGAATATAAAAGACAAAAACAAAATGATCCTTTCTAACTTAATGAAAAATTTGTTATTTTTTATTGTTTTCTGTTCATGAGTTATATGCAACTTGAAAAATAGTCCTCATGGCTCCCAAGGTAAAGAGATGTATGAGTTACATACGCTTCACAAGGCCCTGGGTTCAAAACTAGTGTGAGTTAAATACAATTCACATGGCAGTTAATGTGTTAAAGGCCCCTGTCTCCAAATACAGTCATATTCTGAGGTACTTGGGGATAGAATTTCAACATATGAATTTGGGGGGAACATAATTCATCCCATAATACTCTTTTTGAGTTGTCTCAGAAGTACGACACATTTAATTTGGTCACTGTGCTGGTGTCCCATGGCTATTGTAATAAGTTACCACAAACCTCAAAAGAGAAATTTATTCTCGTATTTCTGGAGGACAGAAGTTCTAAATCAAGGGTCTCGGTAGGTGCATGCTCCCTCCTTCCTTGCCTTTTCCAGCGTTGGCTGGCTGCAGGCATTCCTTGGCTTGCGGCTGCATCACACCAATCTCCACCTCTGTCTTCACATGGCCTTCCCCTCTGTGATCGTTCTTCTCTCTTGTCTCTTATAAGGACACTTGTCACGGGATTTAGGGCCCACCCAGCTAATTCTAGGTGATCTCATCTCAAGATCCTTTACTTAATTAGATCCTCAAAGACCCTTTTTCCAAATAAGGTCACAGTTACAGATTCTGGGATTTAGGATGTACACATGTCTTTTGGGGAGGAGGGAGGGGTACAATTCATCCACTACAGTAACATAACCATGAATGAATGGAGAAGAGGTTTTATGTTTTTGCATGTTTTTTTTTTTTTAATTAAAAGATGACTGAAGTTATCCATATGATGCAATCAGTAAATACAGTTAACACATTTCAAAGCTATCCCAGGGTCATGACTGCCCCTGAGAGCTCTGTGTTGTGAGATGAAGATTCTGATAGAAGCAAGATGCAACTAGATGGATTACGTAATAATGAGTAAGATGATTTATTTGATAGTGCTACTTCTGTTTTATTTTAAAAGATACTCTTCCTAAGACATAGAAAAAAGTTCATAGTTTTAGACATATATCTGTGCACAGATTATGCCAAATGTGCTTTTAAACCAAAGTTTGCGCGTGTGGTAGCAAGCATATATAGATGTTACTCTTTTTTTTTGGAGGTATTCTAGGCTTTGTGGCTGATGACTGACTCAAAATCATATATTGGGAATTAAGACTTGTAGATTAGTAGTTTATACCTGCTATTAAAGCAGTGTGCTGATAGATTTATTAAACCTTGCTGATTTTACTAGCACTCTGTTGTTTCTCTAATGAAACACAAACTTATTTATGACAGATCATTAGTGCAAAGATAGCATAGGAATGATAAATAATATTAAAATGTTTACATGTTGTCTTTGGCATGGAAATACATATTCAGATAACCCTTTGTGGTCCCTTCATGGACAGTTCAAAAAATACGCACCATTGCTACTGAAAAATTATAATAAATGATATAATTATACTCTAAAAGTGTTAAAATAATTTTTTTGTCTCATGTATGTTTTATTACAGCAAAACCTAGAGCAACCAGAATGCTAAGGAAAGGAATATTTTGATTGATAGAATTTTCTAGTTAATCGAGTGTTGAACAGAGAGTCCATTTAGTTTTTAACACTTGTTAATATTTTCTAAACATGTCAGATCTTTCTCTTTATGTCATGAAATTTAACAGAGTGGACACACTTTAGGTTTTTTTATTGTATCACAGGTATTTCTATACAGGGTCTTGTTTAGAATTCATGACACTTCTACAATGAGAAACAATTGAATGTCTATGGCCTCAGGGAAGCCTTTATTTATTTTTTCTTATCTAAATACTGAATATGAGCTTTTTCAGCCTTTGATATTGCTTCATTCTTATAAAATTAAGCTTATTAAAAATCTGATTATTTGGATCAGACTGACTACATCAAAGATGGATTACTTGAAATTTACTGCAATGGTAGCTTTAATATTTAGATCAATGCATTACACATAAAAAGGCTCTCAATAAACAAGTTGGATGAATGAATGAATACATGATAACTACAAATCCCCCTAATATGATATAGCCCAACTATTGATAACGAGGAAAGAAGAATCTGAGTCCTTCCTCTCCTAGTCATTCTGCTTACTCAGGGCAAAATCTACCCCTATTAACAAATTTACTGTCACTATTACTATGTTATCCAGTCATTCAACAATATTTATTGAGTACCTATTTTCTTTCCAGACACCATTCTACGAGTTGAGACTCAATCAATAAAAAAAGAAAAAAAACAAAACAATAAACAAAAAAGTATAAAGAATGACCAATCAGATTAAAACACAATACATTAATGTAAATATGTTACATGTATATAAATAACCATGAAATGCTTCAGAAAGAATAATAAGAAACAATATATGAACTATGGATAGGTGATTGTCATTCTTCGAAATATCTCAAAATGGGTTTATTAAATGTTACCAATATTTTTCATTTTATGTCAAGTTGTGATAAATGGTCAATTTAAAGAACTAATATAATCTCAGAATGAGCTGAACTCTTCTTTTATTAAACAGATTGGTCAGTTCTGATGAAATAGCTTATTTATTTATCCATACAGATATAAACATTATCTTTGCTTCCCTGAGATCTGGGAAGCAAATTATGACCCTCAAAAGGAATTTTTATCTGTGGAGCTTAGTGCACAATAGCATACTCAGATGACTGGATTTATGCTAGAAATGAGAAATTTAAGGCATGCTTAGGATGCCTAGAACTCTATTAAATGAGCATATGTAAATACCTGTGTGTGTGTGTGTGTGTGTGTGTGCGCGCGTCTGTGTCTGTGTGTCTGTCCTTAGCCCTGTCCCTATCTCTACCAGCTTCTATGTGCCACCATCTCCTATGAGCTGGCTTTAGCTTATGATTTTTCTCTGTGGGTCCAAATGACATTCATTAGAATGACACTCCTCACCAGCCTCTTATTCTATTGTGTTCCTCATGCTGGTCATAATGAGCTTCTGGCCACCCCCACGTTCGGTTGGAGCATCTTGTGAGATGTGCTCTGCTTGATGAGTTGTAGTTTAATCCAGACAGACAATAAAAGCCCTGGGGTTTTTTCTCATTCCTTTCATTCTGGGGTGGTCATTTTTATTACTGCAAACACATGTTCTTGAAATGCACACTACAGCAAATTTTGTATGGCTTGGGAGTTTTGTATATTTCTCCCCTTTCTTATACAGGCACTTTCTTACACATGCATACTTTTAATACCATGGAAAAAAAGCAGAAAGAATTCTTTAAATGCTTTAAAACATTTAGATGTTTATCTTTTTCCTAACAAATCATTCTGAGCAACAGTATCAATTTTATCCTTGGATCATTATAAACTATCAGAAAAAAAATTTGGACAATTTTTTTTTGATATCTCCTCTATCCCCATCTCCTGTAGAATATATTTCACTGAATAGCATTTTGAATTTTTATCTTGGGCTTTAAGTAGTGGGTAACTTTGAGAAATGGACCCTGTTCCTTGACTTGCTGTAGGAATCCTGTGAATAATTATCAACCACAATATAGAGAGACAGAGACGAGAAATATCTGTATCTCAGATAATTACGATATTGTAGTACCTAATTTTCTTTCCAAGTAGTATGGAATAAAATAGAATACTGTGAAAGAGATAATAAATAAAGCTATCTGACCTCTAATTTATTTCTTAATGTAGCTAATTATACAACTAGTGTTTTGTTGTTGTTTTAACTGTATGGACAAAAGGGTTTCTGGATAACTTGCATTACCCCTATTCCTTTCACCCCATGAGGCTCCACTTTTAACTGAGTACATTTTCATTGTTTGAAAGGGTTAGAATGTTAATAATAACATTCAACACACAGAATCCCGCCCCAGGTAGCCTGATGCATCTCCTTTACCACCTGGTACATTCCTGATGAGGATACCAACTAAGCAGAATTCTAAGAGATGCTGAGTCCATGTAAGTTCGTTTGACCCATAGTCTATAATATTTTTTGACCCAATATTTTTGCTTGTGGTCAAATTATATTTGATATACTAAATACAGAGGACAAAGAACACCAACAAGTTGGCCTACTAGAAGAATAACCTGTGTGCTGAAATAAAAACTAGTCTTTATTTCCTGAAACTAGACTTGAGAAATCTGCTATGGAAAATAAAAATGAAGCTATAAAAACCAGATTCAGCACGTCCAAGAGAAGGAGAAGTTAAGAGACATATTGAAGATAAGCATTCAAGGCCTATTTGAAACCATTAAAATGATCTAAATGGTATATCTTCATAAGAGAACATAGAAGATAATATAAATGCAAATGTCTTATGCAGAGCTATTAACATTCCAGATATATCCATAGATACTTAAACTGTGAGTTTTTATTTCATAAAAAAAAATCTGTATTAGTTTGCTAGGATTATCATAACAAATACTACAGACTGGGTGCTTTAACGACAGAAATTTATTTCTCACTGTTCTTGAGGCCGGAAGTACGTAATTAAGGTGTTGACAGTTTTGGTTTCTTCTGAGGCCTCTCTCCTTGGCTTGCAGAGGGCAGCCTTCTTGCCATGTCCTCATGTGGTTTTTCCTTTGTGCATGGTGCATGTCTGTCTTCCAATCTTTTCTTGTAAGGACACCAGTCCTATTGAATTAGAGCCCACTTATATGACCTCATTTTACCTTCTTACCCCTTTAAAAGCCCTTCTCCAAATATAGTCACTTTCTGAGGTACTAGGGGTTAGGACTTCAACATATGAATTTGGTGGAGGGGCGACAATTCACTTGATAGCAATATCAAACTATACGTATTTATCTGAAATTTGCTTTTCCCAGTTAGTGTCATAACAGAAAGGCCTTTCCATGTCAATAAGTATATGTTTTGTCTAAAATAATGTGTTTAATGGATATAGACTATTATATGCATACATGTGACCTAGTGAATTCAGCCAGTTTCCTTTTGTTTTACTATTTAAATGGTTTCAATTTATTTTGTGCTATTTTAAAAAATGCTTCAGTGAATATCTTTGTAACAGGTCTTTTCACATGGGGCTAATTATGTTTATAGCTTAATGTCTTGAAATAGAACTGCTGAGGCAAAGAATAGAACATTTAATTTAATTTAATTTAATTTTTTCAGCTTTATTTAAATATAATTGACAAATAAAAATTGTGTATATTCAAGGTACACAATGTGATGTTTTGATACATGTATGCATTTTGAAATGATTACTACAAAGGTTTTTGATGTTTCATCTGATCATCAAAAAATTGTACCAATTTATACTGATGAGAGCATGTAAAATAGTTCCCATTTCTGCCCCAAAGTTCACTATTTAAATGATTATCATTTAAAAATCATGCATAATTTGCTAAAAGAAGAAAATGCTTTTTTATTGTCTGAATTTACATTTCTTTGATTAGTAGTATGGTTGAGCTCTTTGTTCATATTTATTGAACATTTGTATTTCTTTTATTAATTGTTTATTTATGCCTTCTGCCTAATTTTAAAATAATGTCTTCATTTTCTATGACTTCAGGTTTTATATTTAACTCTTTTAAAAATCTATCATTTATTTTATTTGCTTCATTTTTGCTTATATATGGTACATTGTATAATTTTTTCTATGATGCAATTGTTATGTGCTTCTGGGTTTTCATTGTTTTAAAATTTTTCTTACATATTTCAATATTAGTATTATGTTTTAACTTATTATACATGTATATTTATATTTGGTGGAATAAACCTATAATTAGTCTTCTCTTTCAAAGTTTTTTATATATGCAGCACATTTAATGTTCTATACAAATTTGAGAATCATCGTGTTAATTTTCCATACAAAATCCCAGTTGGGTTTCTTTACATCAAATGTTCATGCAGCAAGGGTTGGATTTAGGCTAGTTGTTATCATTTCCCTTTAGCATTCACCTTAGGGTTCTTTAAAATCTCACCCTATCTTTTTTATGCTAGTAGATCAGATGCTTGTATAATTATTAACAAGATTCTAAGTTGTTGAGCAAAATGCTATTGGCCTTAGTTGAATAGACATATGCTTTCGGTTCTAGAAAGGGCTTGAATATTATTCTTTTCCTTGACATTACTCTTATATTTACCTTACTTTCTATGGCAAGTCAGATTATCTCAAGTTACCAAGATTAAGTATCTGATATTAATGAATTATACCTTCTTCCTAGTTTGAAGCAAATTTTTTGACGTTGGCATAATTTCAAAGAGACCTGCTAATTTTAAAAACAAATACTTGTGTCAGTTTCTTGACCGTATTTTCAGGAAGTCATACATTCCTCTTCACACATTCTACATTCTAAGTTCTACAAATGTGCTCTTTAGGCAGAATATTTTCCCCCAGATTCCTTCTCTTCACCTCCCCCACCATCCCTAACCTGGCCAATTCCCACTTATCTTCTTTGGAAAGGGCCCCCTGACCACTGATACCTCTAAGTCATATACTTCAGGGGCCCCTTTGATGTCCGTATCAGTGTACTGCAGTCATTTATTGCTTTAATTAGAAATTCCTACAATAGACAGAACTGTGAACATGAAGATGTATCTAAATTGTTCACCATCATAGACCTAGCACAGGGCATACTGTTTGGCATAAAGTAGATGGCAATAAACAAACAAATAAATGTCAAATGACTGAGAATGTGGTAATATTCAACGTTAAGCCAAATATCTGATGTCAGTTAAATACCAGCTCTTAAGTCCTTTGTGTGCGACTTGTACGTGTGCTTGTTTGTTTCTGGGGTTTGAGGAAGAGTGGTGGGGTCCAAAGGTGCAGAGCCTGTGGTCCCCTCACTGCTCTTAATGATGAAACTGTGTATAACCAATGAGTTATAGCATCTCTACCTCTTGATATGTCAGGAAGGAGCCAGAAGGGTCATTCCATTTAGTAGTATTCTTACACAGGAAGGTGCAAACCCTGAGTCTGATGGAAGAATCAAGGGCATGGCAATTCTGTACATGCAAATGGATACATAACTTTGTTCTACATCAGCACCGACAACCCTTCCACCTCTACCTTTTCACCCCTAGCCATTAAGGTATTTTTACAAAACATCACCAAGTTTATACGGGGCCAGATATTCATGGTGGTATATTGTCAGTGACCCTCGATTTTGGTTGTGTTTTGCCCATTACTGCAGATTTATGCTTATGTCTTTGAAAACATCAAGTCTGTCCGACTGGAAGCATTGCTCTTGTCCTTGCTGAGCATTGTGGTCCTTGTTCTTGTTAAAGAGCTGAATGAACAGTTTAAAAGGAAAATTAAAGTTGTTCTTCCCGTCGATTTAGTTTTGGTAAGTATGAAATCAACATGTAGCTTTCTGCCACACGAAGCTTACCAATTGTTGGGGTAATCTGCAGATGCTTCCTATATTGTCTATAGTGACCCACAGCTACTCTTGTCTCTTATTAAAGTAAGGCTAATTTGCGTGGCTATATATTAATGTAAGAACAGGAAACATTTTAAGTCAATAATTTAAAAAAGGAGGCATACATGTTTTTAATTTATATGGCATTTCTTATATGCTTATAATTTTTTATATAAATAAGAGAACATATGCCTAAGTTCTTAAATAAGGAGATATTTCCAAAGGTGAGATGTAAAAGATCTCTGGCTTGATCTTCTGTAAAGCAATAGAATGTAATACCACACCCTCTTGTGGTATTACATTTGATATGGCGTCTGTTTGGTGTGCATAGAAATATTATCAATTGACAAATGTCCATTAACGATTGGTAGGTTTGTTAACACTTTTTTCTGACCTGATTTTGCTTTATTGAAAGGATGCTTATGATTTTTATTGGCCAAGGCTGGTTTTCTAAAATGTTATTTTGTTGTATCTGGAAAAACAATACATTATACTTTGCTCGTAAGACTTACAGCATTAAAAACATATACATTTTGAAATTTTTAAGAATTTCTAAAGGGAACTCTTAAGTAAACAAAGCATTAAGTTGAAAATTAAATGTTAACATAACCACGGTCTACTAACTTACTTATCATTAATTGGCTTGAGCTTTTTAATGATCTTTGGGTTATACATGTATACTACAAATGGTATCTAAATAATTTCATCTATTGAAATATTCATTTATGCTGCTGAAACAGTGTAGGTTTATGTACATTTTTAAGGCTAGTCCATTGGAAACTGTCTCTGAAGGTTATGACTTGTTTCTATACAACTAAGATGGAAGCTCTCTCTCCATAGCCAGGATTTGTTGAGTTATATATAACATGTGATTTGTTGAGTTATATATAACATGTGATCTATATGATATGTATATGTGTGTGTATTTCAAATATGCCATGAAAGTACACAGTACTATGATTATTAGTTTTCACAGCAACCACTATAAAACGTGTCATCGTATTTCAAAGTCCTTTTGATATTAAAGAAATATTTATTATACCTTGGATGCTATATTACATAAGTTTCACAAAACCAAAAATTGAAAATAACCTTAGAAAGGAAGTCTCTTGAAATAGTAATGAAACAGTTGCTTACTCTCTGTGAAACTAGTAGAATTATTCTTATTTAAAAAAAAAGGTATTCCATATACAATGTTGGCCCTAACATTTGTAAGACCCAAGGCAAAAGTATCAAGGCAATATGTTAATCAATGCATTAAATGCAACAATATGTTGCATCCATATGTTAAATGCAACAGGTTTTGTTTTCCTATCTTGGTTAATGTACCTTAGTGATGACCTTGAAATCCAGGTTAGAACAGAGAATTCTCCTAGACCTTTGAGTTCTGCCAGAATGGGGCCATGTGGGGAGAGCTAGTCTCTTGGCCTACTCCTTCTCTTCCCTGTACAGCTCTATCCCACCCACCAAGGGATTCACATGTGTATGTGTGGATAGCCTAGCCCCAGTGGCCAAACTCCAAACACATTCTTACTCCACACCACCACAATTGTCCCCAGGCCTTCCTTGAGCCACTCCAAGAGGATGGACCTAGGGAAGATGCTCTGCAAGCATGCTTTGGGCCATTTGGGCAGGAAGAAGATACTATAGATTCCTGAGTATCTAGAATGTGGTTCAGAAAGAGGGATGCATGTTTGAGATGGGCACATCCCCCCTGCTCCCACAAAGTTCCCTTCTTATGGGAAAGACTACAGTGGGAGGAGGGCCAGATTAGAACCCTCTAAAGCACTGGGCCACCAGGGGTAGGATCCTCTCTTGCCCACGTCTCAGGGCAGTGCTGGCTTTATATGTGTATATAATATGGAAATAATAGTGAAGAAGAACAAATAACTTGATTGATAATGGAAGTTTAATTATGTTAAAGAAATTCAGTAAGGAAGTAAGACACTGTCTGAAAGACCAATTCAGTGACTTAGGTCACTTAATTTTGACTATGTGCTATTAAACATCATGTATTCTTCCATTTTCAATAAGGAGTAGCTATGGTATGTTTTCTTTACAGCTCACCATATTTTCTGACCTAGTATAGATGTCTCCTGAGGATTATGAGCAGTTAAAATTTATGAATTGGTTTGGGAATTTTTAAATGTTCTAATACTTCTGATTCTAACTTAATAGCCTTAATCTTTAATTACTACTAACTTCTTTAGAAGATAACTGCTATTATATCACAATATTTATAAAATTTACAGTATAACCTGTATAGTTTTGTTGCTTTTTCTCTTTTTTAAGATCCTCAAAGGTGCTTTTCTTTTTAAGCCCATTTGATGTTTTTAAAACCTCTGCAAATTCAGTTAAATATCATCCCAGAGAACAGAAAAACACAGATAGGAAAAAAAACTCTATAAAATTATATTATTGGAGATTAATTGTTAGATATTCCTTATTTTGCTATTGTGAATTCGTTATACTTTTTTCTGCCCATGCATATGGTAAATTTGCACTTTAAGTAGATAATTGGTGTGTGTCTTTTAACAAGATAAACCATTTCAAACTAATACCATAGTCATGTGAAATTTCCAGTATCTATTGAAATTATCAGAAGAATGAAAATGGATGGAAAAGGTGGAATGGCTGGTAAAATAAAGTGTGAGCTGGGTTCTGACATGCATTTTAAAGATGATTGTTGGTATAGTTAGAGAACGTGAGATGCTGCTTAGCATACGTCAGTAACAGAAGAATGGGGTATCGGAGACTTCACAGTGGTCATTTTGGAAGCACTGAGCTCAACAGGCTGTGAAGTAACAGGTTTTACTTCAAGAAATAGTAAAAGGTCAAAATTCAAAAAATTTCAAGAAGTCTGTAAATCATCATTGATTACTAACGGAGTAAGAATATTGATGCAATATCTCAAACTCTTGAGTGGTTGCCGTCATGGAGGGAAAATGTACCGTCTTTATAAAGCATCCCTTCATGTCATAACAGGCAAGTATTTAGGTTGGATTGTGTTGTCTTCATACACACAGACACACAGACACACCCCTATACATATATTCTGTATTTTGCTTTCCTTCAAAATTAGACATAATTGGGTTGACACAGGGTAGGATATTAGAAAAGCCCTATTATTGGAATATCATCTAATTTTGAAACTGTAAATTAAGTGCTATCAAAACTCAGAGGTACTTTTTGATTTTTAATATTTTCTTAATTTTTAAAAATCTGTGCAACTGCTATATTATCCTTGGCAATTATTGGATACAAGAATAATGTTTACTTTTAAAAAGTGGTTTTAAGGTTTTTGAGATGCCAGTAATATTTTTTTCTTTTTTCAAATGGAACCACACAGATTATTGCTGCATCATTTGCTTGTTATTGTACCAATATGGAAAACACATATGGATTAGAAGTAGTTGGTCATATTCCAAAAGGGTAATGTAGTCTTTTTTGTTAATATTCTTTGTTTGTTTGTTTGTTTTTGATGGAGAAAGGGACTGGGGGTGGAAAGGTATAGATTTCATTTCTTTTTGTCCCTGTGTAGGACAAAATTCTAATAAATTTCTACTATAAAATGATAGAAACAAATACTTCATGTATGGAGAAAAAGGAACTTCCTAGACTATTCACCTATTACTAAAGAAGTTGGTAATTGTTTTATACAATATTGCTTCAGGTAAAAGATCTGAAAAATATTTACAAAGCTATTATTTTATTTTATTTATTTTATTTTTATTTATTTTTATTTTTTTTTCAAAGCTATTATTTTAAAAAAAAGTGGAGGACATTGACTTTGAAAATTAGACTTGTGCTCTGCGATTCAGTCTGCCCTATTTCCCTCCCCACCACACATTTTTATTTCACTTAAGTCATCGTAAAGGTAGACAAGCATCATTTGAAATAGCAAACCCCACAGGCCTGGGTAATGGATAACAGCAAGAGCGAGACTGGAAGTGGAGAAGGAGGCGTGGTTCCCTACTTTGCCTCCGAACACTAAGAAAAAGTTTAACATAAGAGAAAGTGTTCATCTTAAAAGGGCAAAATGTTATTCCAAATATAGGCTGAAAGAAAATGAAGGCATGTTAGGCAAGAAGGAGGTACCTTATTCCCTTTTAATGGGCTGTACATACAGCAATATTTATAAATTTGGGGCAAAGTTACAATTGTTGGGCCCTCTAAATTTTTATTTTCCAGTTCCAAATTTTGGTTTCTAACTAAATTAAAATGGAGGAACAGTAGAAAAATTCTTAGGGATTAGAAAGGGAATTTAAAAAATCCTCTGTCTTTAATCTATGTAGATATGGGCTAATGGTGATTATTTGAATCAGCTTCAATTTTCTCAAGGATTATCTGCTTTTGCACCTTTGAAAGTCAGTTTGTTTCTTTCTAGCTCATTTGTTGTTATGAATAATTAAACATACTCAATTTTCATGAAATAAAAGTTCTTATATTTTGAAATGGTAGCAGTTGTATATAGCATCTATCTTATGGCCTGTAATGATACAAATCGATTTGTCTTGGGGATAAACTTTAGTAAGTGGGTAAAAAATGTCATGCCTCTCCTCCATCCCCTCTAATTCTCTTTTATTTTAAGAGAACTTTTTAGACCCATCCTCTTAAAGGAATTATAAAAAGAGCATGGCTTTGACAAGAGACGGAAATTGAATCCCAGCCCTGCCATTCCCCTTATGACTTTAGATATGTTACCTAACCTTTCCCAAAATATTTCCTCCTCCATACAGTGCCTATAATGGTGCTTACTTTGGGGTTGTTGCAAGAATTAAATGAAACAGCAAAGATGAAAGAACAGAGCATTCTACTTACATACTAGGTATTAAATCAACATGAATTCTCATCCCATTTTCTTCTATTTTTGCCCAAGGGAGATTTTTTTTTTTCTTAGTAAGTTTCCCAAAGAATCATCAGGGATAAATAAATAATGATACTTTGGCTCAAGTGGTTTTCAAAAGACAATTAGACAATGGCTGGGCATTATTTGAGAGAAATATTTTAAACAGTTCTTTGAAATGGAGAAATAGCTAACTGTGGTCCTCTATT
>RJWJ010013615.1:0-39558 GCA_004363605.1 Indri indri | reverse complement strand
CAGCAACAAAAATAAATAAGTGGGATCTAATCAAATTAAAAAGCTTCTGCACTGCCAAGGAAACTATCATTAGAGTGAATAGACAGCCCACAGAATGGGAAAAAATATTTGCTCTTTACACATCTGATAAAGGGCTGATAACCAGAATCTATCTAGAACTCAAAAAAATCAACAAGAAAAAATCAAACAACCCCATCAATGAATGGGCAAAGGAAATGAACAGAAACTTTTCAAAAGAAGACAGAATAATGGCCAGCAAACATATAAAAAAATGCTCAACATCTCTAGTCATTAGAGAAATGCAAATCAAAACCACAATGAGATATCACCTAACCCCAGTTAGATTGGCCTCTATCAAAAAAATCCCAAAACATCAAATGCTGGTGAGGATGTGGAGAGACAGGAACACTCTTACACCGCTGGTGGGACTGCAAATTAGTACAACCTCTGTGGAAAAGAATTTGGAGATACCTCAGAGAGCTGAAAATAGAAATACCATTCGATCCAGCAATAGCACTATTAGGCATCTACCCAAAAGAGCACAAAACATTCTACGATAAAGACATCTGCACCCGAATGTTTATGGCAGCACAATTCACTATTGTAAGGATGTGGAAACAATCCAAGTGCCTGTCAATCCATGAGTGGATTATTAAAATTTTGTATATGTATACAATGGAATATTACTCAATCATAAGAAACGACAGTGATCTAGAACCTCTTTCTTGATCCAGGAACTTTCCTGGATTGAACTTAAGCCCATTATCCAAAGTGAGGCACCACAAGAGTGGAAGAATGGGCTCCACTTGTACTCGCCATCAAATTGGTACTGACTGATCAACACTAGGGTGATCACATGGCAGAAATGCTCTCCAGGGATTAGGGGGATTTGGGGGGTGGTAAATCTGCAACTAAAGGACACAGGGAGCACTGTAGGGGGGAAGGGCATGCCTTTAACCCGCACTTGGGTGAGGCAAAGACATACAATGTAACCATAATGTCTGTACCCTCACAATACCCTGAAATAAAAAAAAAGAATCCAAAAAAAAAAAAAAAATCCCATCCAGGGTAATAATCATAACAGTCCTGATGGGTAATAGAGGAGATACCATCACTGACACTAAACAGATGAAAAGAATTGAAGTTCAGGACACTTGTCCTCCACAAAGTCACAGAGCTATCATGGAGGACAATTTTCTGCTTCTAAATGTTGGACTTTTTTACTCTAATAGCAATCACAGAGACACTTGATATACTCCTTTGGTCAGAGTGGAAGACTGGAAAAATTTTTCAATAGCAAAATTAATATAGTTCAAGGGAATTTATTCCTTAATTTAAAAATAATAAATTCAGCACAACAGAAAAAAAATTAATAAAAAAATAAACAAATTCTCACAAAGAAAACTGCAGATCTGCTGGATTGCTTCATTGATGAATGACATCAAACATTTAAGAAATAATTAATACAAATCCCACACAAACTTATTTGGAAAACAGCAGAAGAAGAAATATCTCTTAACTTGGTTTCTGAGGCCAGCTGTCTTTTAGTCCATTTTATGCTGCTATAACAGAATACTTGAACCTGTTGTTTATAAAGAACAGAAATTTATTTCTTACAGTTATAGAGGCTGGGAAGTCCAAGATCAGGGCATAGGCAAATTCATTGTTCAGTAAGGGTCTGGTCTCTACTTCTAAGATGGTGCCTTGAACACTGCATCCTCGCATGGCAAAAGGGAGAAGGGCAAAAATAGGGTGAACTCTTGACGGATAAGACTAGGTCTGTCAAGCACTTTTATAAGGGTACCTAATCAATCACCTCCCAAAGGCCGTATGGCCCACTGCTGTTGCATTGGGAATTAAGTTTCAATAGAATTTTGGAAGGGACAAAACATTCAAACCATAACATGAGCCTTACTTTGATAACAAAGCCAAACCAATTTGTGTGTGTATGTGTGTGTGTGCGTGTGTGTGTGGTGTGGTGTGTTGAATTGCCCTTGCTCAGTCTTTTGCACCAATGATTTTCCACACAGTACAAGAAAACTATACACCTATGTCCCTCATGGACACTGACACAAAATTACTCTACAAATTATAAGCAAATGGAATCCAGCAATACATTAAAGAGATCATACAAAATGAACGAGTAAGATTTATCCTAGGAATGCAAAGTTGGTTTACATTAAAAAATTAATTAATTTTATCATCATTCACCACATCAATAGAATAAGAAGAAAAAACATATAAACATCATTAGAAAAAGAAAAAACATTGGACATACTCAACACATATTCGTGATAAAATATCTCAACAAACTAGGAATAGAAGGGAACTTTTCAACCTGACGAAGGGCATCTACAAAAAATATCACAGCTAATATCATACTTACTGGTAAAAAACTCAATATAAGATTGGGGGTGTAATAAGGATGTCTGTTTTTACCACTTCCATTCAACATTACACTGGTCCTAGTGCATGGTCCTAGTCCACGCAATAAAGCAAGGCCAAAACAAGTATACAAATTAGAAAGGAAGGGTAAAACTGTTTTTATTCACATATGACATGATCACGTATGTACAAAACCCTAAGGAATCTACAAGAAAGCTACTAGAACTAACAAGTGGATTTATCAAGTTCACAAAGTAGTAGACAAAAAACTATTATATTTTCATATTCTAGCAATGAACCACTGGAAAATGCAATAAAAAGTGATTCCATTTAGAATAGCATAAAAGGCATAAAATAATTGGAGACAAATTTAAAAAAGGTATTAAGACTGTACACTATAAAACCTTAAAACTATAAAACCTTGCTTAGAGAAATGAAGGAATGCATAAATAAGGTAAGATATATCATGTTCATGGATTGGAAGACTCCACATTGTTAAGATGTCAATTTTCCCTGATTTGATGTAGAATTTTACCTTAATCTGGCATACTTTTTTTTTTTTGTAGAATTGTCAAGTTGATTCTATAATTTATGTGTAAATCACACAACAACTATAATTACTAAAATTAAAAAGATTGGCAATACCAAAAGTTGACAAAATGTGGAGCCACTGGAACTTATAAGTTAGTTATGAGAATATTGAATGGTGGAATACTTTGGAAAACAGTCTGGAATATTCTTATAAAGTTAAACATACAATTCCAAATGACCAGCAATCCTGCTTAGGAATCTATCCAAGAGAAATGAAATCATATATCTGCACAAACAATTTTACATGAATATTCGCAGCAGGTTATTCACGATAGCCAAAACCAGCAAACAACTCAAATGTCCATGAATAGGTGGATAAACAAGTTCTAGTATATTCATACACTAGAATACTACTAAGCAACAAAAGAGAGCAAAGTACTGAACCATGTAGCAGCATGAATGACTCTCAAAAACATGCTGAATAAAAGTAAATGCACAAAAGTGAATTTATATGAAATTTTAGCAAAGGCAAAACTCATCTATAGTTGCAGGTGAGTGGCTGCTTGGGGATTGCTGTGGAATAATTTGCTGCCAAGAGGCACAAAGGAACTTTTTGGGGTGATGAAAATGTATTCACGATGGCCATAGTTATACAGGTGTATACATTTGTCAAACCTCATTAACCCGTGCACTCAAAAATGGGTGTACTTTATTGTATATAATTTATACCTCAATTAAATTAATTTTTAAAAAGGCATTTTTCATTGGGCAAAAGGAAAGCCACTATAATGCATGACTCCCTGTGATGACCACTGGTCAGCCAGTAGCAGTCATCTTGCTAGTTATATAAATTCATGTCACTCTGAGTCAATATCCAAGGTAGGATGTGGATATAGCTCCTTCGGTACAGTTGTGGGGCTTTGCAAGGCTGGAATTTATCATGAGCTCTGGGTGGTGGGAGTTGTGAGTGAGATATCTACAGGATGAAGGAAAGGGAAGGCAAAAGGGCACAAGTCTTCCACGCAGTACCCGATGTCCTTAACCAGACACCACTTCTACTAGGTCCCCGAGAGATCTGAGCAGAGGGCAAGGCCAGACAAACATACACTACTCTTTGCCAGGCTTTTGGCTCCTCATGCTGTGTTAGTCTTGTGAGAAGTGAGTTCTAAGAGATACAAAAAAGGGAAGAAAGCATTGAGACAGGGCAATTCACATGGAGGGATGGATTCGTAACCTCCTTAGTGCTCTACTCCTAATCGTTCGACAGTACTAGCTCCAGCATATATCATGTTTATTGTGCACCAGACATTCTTTTATGATATGTGTATATATATATGTATATATACATACCTTAAAATAAATTTATATATATAGACAAATGCTGAAATATGTATACAAATATGTGTGTGTGTGTGTATGTATATGTATATAGTCATATGTCACTTAATGATAGGGCCGCATTCTGAGAAATGCATCTTTAGCTGATTTCTTCATGGGAACATCATAGACTGTATTTACACAAACCTAGATGGCATAGCCTACTACACACCCAGGCTACATGATGGTATAGCCTATTGCTCCTAGGCTCTGTACAGCATGCTACTGTACTGAATACTATAGGCAATCATAACATAATGGTAAGTATGTATATAAACATATCTAAACATAGAAAAGGTACGGTAAAAATATAGTATTATAACCTTGTGGGACCACTCTTGCATATGTGGTCCGTCATTGACTGAAATGTTGCTATATGGCACATGTAAGTGTACTCAGACATTGAGACACAGAAAGGGTAACTAATTTGCCCAACGTCACACAGCTACTAAGAGATCTAAGATTTAAACCCATACAACATGGTGCAGAATCTGTGCTTTCCATTGTTAAATTATTCTGCCAGTTATACTCTAAAAGTATCAACACTTCAGAACTATACCTCCTCAGGTAGAATCAAGCAAAGAGAGCCTTCACATCTCCCTTCAGACTGACAAATATAAAAGAGAAGCCCATCCTTTGTGTATGTATGTATTTGCTCAAGGTAACTGCTTACTATCACTTATTTGATTTTTCATGTAACAAATTATTTGTTGAGTGACTTGCATGTGTCTGATATTATGCCAATCACTAGGGATTCAGAAATAAATCAGATATAACCCTCATTTTCCAATGACTAGAATTTCCTCCAAGATGACTTGGTGAAATGCAGATAGTGCAGATGGGAATTTAGAACACCAGCCACACTAGTGTAAGTTGAATCTTGAGGCAGCACCACCTGCATTCTTGTTATCAGGAGACTGTCTGCTCTTGACTCACTGAAGGTCACACCTGTGCATCCCTAGGCCTCCTCTTATCTTCACCATTAAGCATGTGAAGCCATAAAATGATTAGGGTCGGCATGCTTTTAGAGGGTTAACGTTCTAACAAAATGGGTGATTTTGCTCAGCTTGGCTATTGAGGATAACATATTGCGAATTTACTGAGCTCATCTGTGACCAGATTCCTCTGCAGGGTAATTGAAAGTGAATGGAAATAGCTATTTATGTATTCTCAGCCATTAGATGTTGCTTTCATCTCTGATTTCTTTGGATGATGAGTCAAAATATATGCTGAGATCATTGCCTGAGGGTGCCACTTTGCATGTTCAATTAACTAAGGCCTGTGCTTAGTACTGGCCATGAAAATGCAGATGGTGAAGGGAAGCTGGGCTGCTAGACTTCAGAAATGACCCACCGGCTCAATGGGGGTATACTGCTGAATTGCATCTCCTTCTTTTAGGGTTTTATGGCCACTAGGGGTGTGTGTGGCCCTCGGTTAAATTCATAATCCTATGACAGTGTTACCCAAAGTTTTTGCATGGACGTTAAGAGTTAATTTTCAAACTCATATAAAAAGAGCTTTTGGTGAAATACATTTAGGAAGTTCCATATTGAACAAAGTTAAATGCATTTCTTTAGTGTAGGGTTATTCAGATCCCTGAGTACACTTACATGCATTGGAATTCTCTAAGAGAGGCAAGTGACAAAAGCAACAAACTTAGAGGAAAACCAGCACTTATTGAGCACCTACGTATTATTTATTACATTAAATACTTTACATAGATTACTTTATGTAATCCGTATAACTATTCTATGACATATCTTTATTTTTTTTTGGACTGATGGAGTGCTTACATAATTTTTCCAAGGTCATAAAGAGCAAGTGGCTTTACTGTGACTTGAACCTAAGCACTTTGGCTGCATAGCCCATACTTTTGACCACAATGCTCTATTTCTTCCTTTTTTACTTTTATTTTTTCCAAAGAGCATCTTGCTCAAGGAGAAACCCACAGATCATGCTTTGAGAAGGGAATTCCTAAGATAAAAATAGCAAGTATTGCTGAGATGTGCCCCAGCTCAGGGTCCACACATTAATGATATAGTGGAAACAAGGAAACAAAGAGCCAGTGTGAGATGTTTTTTCATCACCCTAGCCTAATTCTATTCACTAAAGTACCGAATAAATTAATGACTCCTCGAGTTTTGGAATGGGAGCTGATTCCACATTTTCCTGAGCATTGGAGTGACCTTGCCCTGATCTAGCTCATCCTTCACTTTTCCATTCAAGCATCACAAAGACTCTGACGATACCATTTCATTAAAGTCACCCATTTCTGAATGCATATTATGAGCCAGGCCCTGTGCTAGCTGTTGCATTCAGAGCCGAGTCAGTAGTAGATGCAGAAATCTGACAGAGATGGAAAACTGGCTTTGTTGGCAAGGCTGATTAGAGAATGTGGTTTAGAAATGGTATTCCCAATGGGCCACCTAAGACTTTACTCCTAAATCTGGCAGACTTATCTAGCCACCCAGGCCCTGGAAAAGCAGTACACTCTCACTCTTCACTCTACCTCACACACTCACCCCATGGTAGTGCAGAGATGGCCATCCTAAGGGCAAACCTGGTCCAAAAGGAGAGGCCGATACAACTGAGATGTGCATGCTTGATCTCTTCTCTCACATTTTCCAATGAAGTGAGCCACCTGCAGAGGAGTGAGGAAGGGCTAAAGGGACATCACAAGTTCCTCCCATGTTTTTCTCTTCTGAGGAGGAGAATAGAAATTCCTGCTCCTCTCTGTCCAGAAACAAGTAGTGGGGAAATAAATGTTCCCCTACTCACAATACTAGTGACAGAGGATATAACAGCTAAATACATGTAGCCTCTCAAGGAGCTCAGAGTCCATTAGAAGAGACAGGCAGACAAACAGACAAATGGAACATTGGGAAGTGAAAGTGTGTGTCAGGAGGGGATGAAGCAGGTTATGGGGGAGATATGGTCCCAACACTATTTTGAACCACTTAAATACAAAATTCACATTGTTTCCTTCTCTCTGCCTGGATTACATTTTCACATATAATATTAATCTTTCTCTTCCATTCATTCCTTAATTCAGTCATCCATCAAATGTATATGAGTACTGAAATGTACTGAGCCCTGGAGATACAAAGCTGGTTAAGATGAAGCCAGAACCCCTTCCTCTGACTTAAAAAATTTCTCTTGGATTAATTAACTGTGTGTGGATTATTTAATATGAAAAACTGACTTATTGGCTGTGTGTAATGTCCTCAAGGTAGTGCCGCATGGGATGTAAGCTTTGGGTAGGGGAGATTTGAAGCAAAGGTCAGGGGGCCACCTAAGCACTGTTAACCGGAAGGGAGGATGGTAAGGAGAGCTCCATAATGAATGGGTTAAAAGCCTTAGAAGTGAATTGTGGAACAGCCCCAACCCAGTCTTTACTTGCTTCGCAAATTTGCCCGGAGTCAGTATGTCTTTTATTAAGATAGAATTGTACCCTCGGAAGTTCAAATGAGGTACAGGGAATCAAATGAAAGTCTAGAATTGAATTGCTAAAACACCGAGAGTGGTTGCACTGTTCTGACGTCAAAGGACATGAGCTGGTAATTATTCTGTTTGTGAAGAGAAGATGGAAAGATTGAGGACTTGGAGATAGAGAAGCTAAATTAGCTCTAATGAAATATAATGGCTATGAAAGCCAGGGTATCCTAATATGTAGTTCCACAAAATCAGATCTGGAAATGAAAAGAGTAAAAAATGCTATATAAAATTCCATTACTTGTTTGAATGGGAAGGGAACAAAGCCATTATTTGCCAGTATGAAACCTTGTTTCAGGGGAAGGCTACAGTCTTTACAGAAACCTCAGTCATTGGAACGCTGAACATTGAGGGGACAGGGGAGAGCTCTCTACCCCTCTCCCCAGTGCCAACTCAGCATTCCTGATCCTGCTCCCCAGCTCATTATTTTAAGCCATACCACCTCTCACTTTCTAACACACTGTATCATTTACTTCTTTTTCATGCTCCTTGTTTATTGTCTGTCTCTCTCACTAGAATACAAGCTCCTTGAGGACAGAGATCTTTGTTACTTAGTGTATCACAGGTGCCTGGAAGGGTGCGTGTGTGATGTGCTATAGATCTTCAATAAATACTTGTTTCATGATGAATTCTTTGCCAAATTCCTCCAAGGGAGTAACATGGAGGTAGTTTCATGGGAAAAAGAAAAAGTAGTTTTATGAAGTAAAAGGATCCTCTGGAAAAAAGAGTGAGTGGGTTTGCAATAGATCATTCTCAGGCTCTCAATTAGAGGGGAAGACAAAGCAACTTAACTCAAACCAGAACTGAGTAATTTGGTTGGAAAAACTCCTTCCCAGGAGGTATTTAAATAAGAAAGCTGCTGCCAGGAACTTGGACTTACAACACTAATCTTTCCCCAGCCCTTCCATCAATTATTGCAAGACATAAAAATGTCCAGGTGATGTTTGATTCTTTTTCTGATTATTTAGTCCACTGTTTTGTAGAAAATCACTGGCTAGCTTGGTTAACAGCTTATCAGACCAGGTGAACCCTATACATCTGGCATTTTTAGGGTTGTGAATATTCAGTAATGCAGCTGGGTGCCATAAGTGAGTTTGACGGGTCTTCATTCAGCTGCTGCAATTGAAAAGGCACTGAAAATTGTGTTTTTCCTTCTCTAATCCTGTAATTGTTTTCTCTTCTGAAGACTGGATTAATTATACAGTGGCTATTTTAGGGTTGCTTCTGACTACATAATGTTTGTGTTTGGCGTTTTTTCCTCAGATAAAAGGAAGAGCTTATTCTTGGGTCCCTGAAATAAAAAGGGAAACAACAGAAGCCAACATTTGTGCAGTAGTGGCCACCGAACTTTATTTCATCAAATCATCACAATGACCCTGCGGAGTGGCACCATGACCATAACTATTTTATTTCAAATGACTGGAGGCTCAGAGTTGTCGTTTGTCCAAAGATACATGGCTAGGAAAGGTACTCCAAGTGGTACTTGGACCTATGTCTTGGAACCAAAATCTTGGCACTCTCTATTGCCAATAAGTTATCATAATCCTTATGCAACAATGGCCTAAGTTAGTCTTATCATAACATTATGCCTAGTAAATTATAGACTTAAGAAATATATGAACTCTTGAACTTTAGGGGGCACAACCATTTTTCAGACTAAATCTTTTCTTTTTGTTGAAATAACTCTGTGATGTCAAACAGAAGAAAAAGAAACTATACCTTCCAATTTTATTTACGGATTTCATTTTTTTAAAAATAGACAAACCATCCAGGTTAGTATCACGATAAGATCTGAACTATTACTGTTAGTCTTTCTGTTTTTTTCCTGTCCTGCAATTGGAATAGCCAGAAATAACATGGAAACTTCTAACCTCCTTTCTTCACTTCGCTACCGCCAGTCTTTGAGCCACAAGAGACCGAGAGAATAGGATTGTGGTGGGACGGAATCTAACAAGTTTTCCTTTTTTCGGGCTCAGCTTGAGTATTGATCTATTCTAATAACGTTTTACCATTAAGTGATCTTCCTTCCTTCCTTTCTTTCTGAAACTAGAAGCCATTTATACTTCCTTATGCTAATATATGTATTTTGAAATGTTCTGAAATAGCACCATACAGAGAATCATCTCTCTGATAGAAATTTTTGAATATTTTCCAAATTCTGCTAGATATGTTTACTTTTGCTTTGGCACAGTGCTGATTGCTGCCCTCAGATCTATTCCTTGCCCTGCTTGAAGGGCTGATCCTTGTAGGCTGTTTCCCAGGTTCATGTGTCAGCAGCCTTCTGACTGCATATGGCCAGTGGGAAGCCCTGCAGGAGATTGAGGGGTGAGAGAAATGGAGATACCAGGGTATTTCCCTTTGTTTGCATTTTTGGGGGGTTATCTCTGGCTAGACTATGTGTTTTCCAGGGCACTAACTCTGTCTGACAGGCCTGCCATGAAACTAGCTTCTGCTGAGTAACCCTGGCACCTGGACTCTGGGTAACCTTGCCTCTTTCCTTTAACTACCCAGCTTAAGCATAGGAGTGGCTCCCTGATGTGCTACGGATTTCCTCTCACCATTTCATTTGGTTTCTCAGCTCCATCTTTTGTGGAATCAACTTCCTGCATTACGTACCCTCTGTGTAAATACTTCAAGTGCATTTTCCTGGTTATGCCCTGACCAAAACAGGCACTGATAATCACTTTAAGATTACTGAGACAAACAGTGCTGTTAAACTGTAATAGTAGTAAACATTGACTTACTTGATGAGGAAATTGGTTTTGATTCTGAATGAGTTCACATTTCACTGTAGTGGATCAGCAGGAAAATGAACAGGCAGTGATTTTTACATGAATTCATGGTTATCTGTAAGGTAGAGACATCAATTCTTTTTAAAAAATTAATAAACTTTATTTTTTAGAACAGTTTTAGATTCACAGAAAAAATAGACTGGGAAGAACAGAGAGTTCCCAAATACCCCTTGCCCCCACACATGCCCATCACTAATTTTTGATTTTCTCAAATACAGAGGACTTAATAAATAAATAGCAATCCCAGGTCTGTCATTCTATTTTTGAGAGCTTGTATTGAGAGGGCAAAAGAAATGTAGCATTCTAGAATTTTCTGCTAGGCAATGTAGTAAATAATAGCTACTTCCATGTAGTTAGTGCTTTGAAGAGAAACACAAGCCATGAATCTATTCATCTGGAAATGGAAACGGAGCATATGAGCATCTTTGAGGTCTGAGAAAGTGGAGGAGAGGGAGGGCTGAGGTTTGGGTGCTGCTTACAGGAGAGGGGAGGAAGCTTGAAACTCCCCTCTCTATTTGATGGGGCATGTTGCAGGGGAGGAGAGGAGGGATACCGTATAGGCATATAGAGACACACCGAAGTGGAAGCCAAGCAGATTAACTCCTGATGGGTGAGACGTTTTAGTAATTCCATCTCAAAACATAGAGGCTTTTTACACAAGAGAACACCTTGCATGTGCTGAAGAGAAACAGGTTGGAAAACCACAAGTAGCACAGAGGGAACAAGAGTGAGCATTAAAATTCACTGGGAATAATTGGGTAACACCTCAGCAGCTTTGGAGACTTGAGAAGTCACATAGAGCAGAGATGGCCTGGCATTTTGAGAGACACCTCAGACATTGCCCCCTTGCTTCTGACTTCCCTCCCTTCCTCCATTTTTCCCTCCCTTTCTTCTTTCCTTCCTTCCTTCCTTCTTCCCTCCTTTTCACAATTATTTATGAGTGTCAGGCCCTGTTCTAGGCAATGGTAACATATTAATAAATAACAGAGACCAAAAAACAAACAAACAAACAAAAACCCGTCGCCTTGAGAGAAAAGAGCCAAGAAATGTAATAAATAAGTCATTATGATATAGCATGCTAAAGGGTGGAGAGTGCAATGGGAAAATCTGGAGATGGCAAGAGTGCTAGGGTTGTGGTTGAGGATGGAATGGGATTGGGTAGGGTAGAGCTCATTGAGAAGGTGACTTTCGGCAAAGACTTTAGGAAGCAAAAGAGGGAGCCATGAGATATTTATTGGAAGAGCATTACAGGTGAAGGGGACAGCAAATGCAAAGGCCAGAAGGCAACAGTTGCTTTATAAAGTTAAACATACATTTAGCCTATGACCCAGTAATCCCACTCCTGGGTGTTTACTCAAGAGAAATGAAAACCATGTCCACACAAAGACTTGTACACTAATATTCATAGTGGCTTTATTTATGTTAGTCAAAAATAGAAAACATCACTAATATCCATCAAGAGGAGAATGGACAAATGAACTGTGATATATTCATACAATGGAATACTACTCATCAATTAAAAGAAAAGAACTATGAATACATGCTACAACATGAATGAATCTTAAAAACATTATGTTAAGTCAAAAAAGCCAAGCACAAAAGAATACATACTATTTGATTCCATTTATGTTAATATTAAGTCTAAGAATAAGCAAAGGTAATCTATGGTGACAGAAATTAAAACAGTGCCTATAAGGATGGGTGAGAATTGAGTGGAAAAGGATCTGAGAGATAGAAATGTTCTATATCTTGATGTGGATGGTGGTTACAAGGGTGTATATAATTGTTGAAACTCTTTGAACTGAATACTTAAGATTTGCACATTTTATTATTTATAAATTATATCTCAATTAAAAAAATATGTGCCTGCAGTGTTTGTTGAGGAGAAGCAGGGAGTCAGAGTATTTGGTGTAGAGTGAGCAAGGAGGAATGTAGCATGTGATGAGGCCAAAGACATGGTAGGGAATGGTAGGCTAGCATAAGTCCTCCAGATCTCATTCTGGATGAAACAGGGAGGCTTTACAAGATTTTGAGCAGAGGTGCTAAATGATCGGATATATGTTTTAATTAGATCGCTCTGGCTGCTGCGTTGAGAAAGACTGTAGGCAGATCCATCAGAAGACTATGCAATAATCAGAGCTAGAGCTAGTTAGTGATGGCAAAGATGAGGGTGGCAGCAGTGGAGATGGTTAAGAAGAGTTTGGATTCTTAATACAAGTTTGAAGGTAGAGATGACAGAATTTGTGGAAAGATTGGACTTGGGGTATGAGAGGAAGAAAGAAAGAAAAAGTGACTCAAATTTTGGCCTGAGCAACTAGAAAGATGGAGTTGCTATTAGTTGAGACGGGGAAGACCACAGGTGGTGAAGGCTTTATGGGCATGTTAAGTTTGAGATGCCTACTGGACATCCGAGTAGAGATGATGATTAGACAGTTGGATATTGGGAGTTTTTAACATACAGATGTTATTAAAAAGCCACCAGACTGGGTAAGATCACCAAGGAATTGAATGTGAATAGAAGAGAGGAGAGGTCCAAGGGTATTTGGATATCAGCAATCCTGAAGGGGTAGCTGGTCTGCCCATGTTAGCCAGAAAGGAGAGGTCACCAATAGGAAAGGGTGGAAACCTCAGCACTGGTAGGCACAGAAGAGGAGACATAGTCTCCCTTTCCTTCCTTTATAGCTCAACATCAGAGGATAGACAGCAGGATGGAGGGGGATATAGAGGAGAGACAACATCGACCCTCTTCTTTCTCTTCACTCTCCTCTCAAGCTTTTAGAGTCATGAATTTGGACTACGCTAGGGCAAAGAGAAAGAAGGATTTGGGTCAAACCTGAGAATTGAAGCTTAATAAAAGGCACACTCTTTTAAAGATCCAAAATGTGACTATTTTAACTATCGAAAGTGACTGTGAAGTTATGGAGCCAGAATGACACGTTGAGAGATCATGCTCCCCAGCCTGGAAAATGATATGAGGGGGTGTTCAACAGAGCACAGGGGGTGTCAGTTATTGGGGAAAAAAACCCCAAAACTTGTACTGTTTGTATCTCTGTGAGTTGAGACTGTTCACAAAACTGGACATATTGCTGTTCGATGCTATGAGATCAAGAGAGATAGCTTTGGACTTCAATTTGCTCACCTTAACATAAGTAGGTTGGGCCATATGATAGTCTAGGGATCATTTCTAAATCTCAAATTCTGTCATTTGATTTGAAACACTTGAGATCAGTAGTGGCATATTGGTGCTAAGCCAAGATTTTGGTAAAGGGTTTTCTTTTTTTCTTTGAAACTACGTTTGGAGGAATAGAATCCAACCATTTGAATTGCTGTGAAACTAAAGAGCTTTTTAAATCCAGTTATTAAAATACTTCTAAAATTCTGCTTTTAAGGTAAGCATTACCAATAATAAGGAGCAATATAATTTTTGAATTTTGCTGCTATATGCAGAGCAAGTATATCAATGAAATTTCAGATTATGCAGACACCTGCTTTACTGGGTTTAATGAGAATCTAAAAATAAGAACTAATGTCCTATGTGGAGATAAACACTCTGACAGATTTTTTTGACACAAAGGGTTTCCAACATTGAGGAACATATAATTCCAACTTGTGTTTTGGCCTCTTTAAGCCCTCAACAGCAATCTTTTAGGAAACTTAATGACGAATGTGTTCCAGAAATGATTTCCTATAATTCTTCCACATTAGTGGGGAAATCAGCTAAGGTCTCAGAATGCAAATCAGTGATTTTATCATACAAAATTTATTCTAATTTCCTCTTGGGAAAAAACTTGCAATTGAAACACATTGGTTTTGAGTAGATTTGAGGCCTATTCTGCAACTTCCAATATATAAATATTGAACCTTAAACAGGAACTAATGGTCACAGCATCTATGAGACTATTTATTTATAAAAGAAGAAAAGGCATCTGAAATTGACTCTGGGAATTCATTGTTATTTTGAGCAAACGGTTTTCTAAGATTTGAAAGATTAGTACGATTATAAAAAAAGGAAGATTTTTTAGGAATCTGGGTGTATCAATCCAATGAAGGGAAAAGCAGTCAATAAGATCTTACCTGATATGCTCAGTACAGTTCTGAGCCCTTGGCAGCTACTGACTGGTCACTTGGTAGGGTTTTCGTAGGAATGAAGGGACTGAATATAGAAAAGGCACATCTTGTCCATTTATTTATTCATTTAGAACTGAGGCGAAGCTGTCAACTTTATCTAAGCAGTAACGAGATAATAGGCTAAGATGCCAATTTCAGTAAAATTAAAAAATGGGTGAAAAGTATAAATTTAATAGTTCTTATCCAGAATATTCCTGTGTGTGATGGTTCGCTTGGCTGTGTTGCACAGTTTTTTCTGACTTTTATTTCTGTACATATACTTTAAAAATTAAAAAAATGCTATTTTCTTTGGAAACAAAGAAATATGGGTGCAATATATACATATATAGAAGGGAAAAAGAGAGATGTAGGTGTGTTTACCTACATATACATGTATATATGCACATATATATCTGCTATGTTGCAGATGGTACAGAATTTATAGCCAGGAGGCCTGCAGTTTGGTCCTGGGCTCATCACTTTTTGCTGCATAACTTTAATTCAGACCTTTAGTAACTCTGAAATTATTTCAGTACCGATAAAACAGACCAATGACAGCATTATGAAAAGGCATTGAAAAATTCGTAGAGAGAAATATAAAACATTCTATGTGTGTATCTATCTACATCTCTATCTTTATACATATATCTATGTACTATGTACAAGTCCTTTACATGGTTTCTCACAGTAAATTGTGAGATCAGTAGTAGTCCCACTTTACAGATGAGAAAACTGAGCTCAACAAATCTAAAAAACTTGTTTAAAGTCACAGAGCTATTAATAGTTAATTGTCCATAAAGGTTGATTCCTAGCCTATTTGGCTTTAAACCCATGCTCTTTTCACCCTGCTGCATTATCCCCTTTCTGCAAACCTACTAAGGAGGCAATACAAATCTACAAAAAAATTAATTAGAGGCTTTCAAATGAAATCCACTCTAGCCTTTAAAAAATGATCAGTGTTTAAATACCATCTGCCTTTATATACAACTCATTACAATGTGTTCACTTTTCAGGAATGTAAGTATTATATAACAGGAGGCATGTCTTTTAAAATGAATACCATAGATGTGTTCTTGGCTTTAAAAGATCTTTGTTGCTTTATTTTATATGTATACTTTCCTGACATCTTCACTAATATCACGGGTAGAATCCTTCACTGAGAATAGAAATAACACAGAAGGAATCACATATATGTGAGGCATCAGGACCTTGGTCATAACCAGCAAGGGTTTATTGAACTCCCACAATATGTCAGAAGGTGTTCAGGCTAGGGCAGACAAATGCACAAAACAACTTCCCTACTATTACGTACCATCAAATACTGTGACAAAGAGGCAATATTCATTGAACTTCATAGGTATAGAGATAGAGAGACGTATTCACATATTTCTAGTGATGCATACAACATGTTTCCCAAGCCACACTAGGTAAGAGGCAAAAAATAACAGGGTCAGAGGCAGTACAAATATGGTATTCTTTTTTTTTTATTTCAGGATATTATGGGGGTACAAACATTTTAGTTACATGTTATGACTTTGCTACACCTAAGCCATGATTTGAAACATGCCCTTTCCCCCCTACAATGCTCACCATGTCCATTAGTTGTGAGTTTACCCACCCCAACCCCCCAAATCCCAAAGAATATTACTACTGTGTGAGCACCTTAGTGTTGATCAGTTAGTGCCAATACGATGGCAAGTACATATGGTGCTTATTCTTCCATTCTTGTGTTACCTCACTTTGGAGGATGGGCTCAAGCTCTATCCAGGAAAATATAAAAGGTGCTGAACACAATCATTTTTTGTAATTGAGTAGTATTCCATTGTATACATATACCATATTTTATTAATCCACTCATGAATTGACAGGCACTTGTGTTGTTTCCGCATCCTTGCAATAGTGAATTGTGCCGCCATAAATATTCAAGTGCAGATGTCTTTATTATAGAATGTCTTTTGTTCCTTTGAGTAGATGCGTAATAGTGCAATTGCTGGATCAAATGGTATTTCTATTTTTAGCTCTTTGAGGTATCTCCAAATTCTTTTCCACAGAGGTTGTGCTAGTTTGCAGTCCCACCAGCAGTGTAAGAGTGTTCCTATCTCTCCACATCCTCGCCAGCATTTGTTGTTTTGGGATTTTTTGATAAAGGCCAATCTCACTGGGGTTAGGTGATATCTCATTGTGGTTTTGATTTGCATTTCCCTAATGATTAGAGATGTTGAGCATTTTTAAATGTTTTCTGGACATTATTCTGTCTTCTTCTGAAAAGTTTCTGTTCACGTCCTTTGCCCATTTATTGAGGGGTTGTTTGATTTTTTCTTGTTGATTATTTTGAGTTCTAGATAGATTTTTGTTATCAGCCCTTTATCAGATGTGAGACAGTAAATATTTTCTCCCATTCTGTAGGCTGTCTGTTCACTCTAATGATAGTTTCCTTGGCTGTGCAAAAGTTTTTTAATTTAATCAAGTCCCATTTATTTATTTTTGCTGCTGCCATGATTACTTTAGGGATACTCTTCATAAATTCTTTGCCGAGGTTGATGTCTGAAAGAATCTTCCCTACATTTTCTTCTAGGATTCTTAAGGTTTCATGCCTTAGATTTAAGTCTGTTATCCGTTGTGAATTGATTTTTGTAAGAGGTGAGAGGTGGGGATCCAGTGTCAGTCTTCCGCATGTAGTTATTCAGTTTTCCCAGTACCATTTATTCAAAAGAGATTCTTTTCCCCAGTGCATATTTTTGTCTGCTTTGTCAAAGATTAGATGACAATACGCAGATGGTTTCATCTCTTGATTCTCAGTCCTGTTCCAAGGTCTATATCTTTGTTCTTGTGCCAGTACCATGCTGTTTTAGTTACTATAGCCTTGTGGTACAGCTTGAAGTCTGATAGACTGATACCTCCCAGTTTGTTCATTTTGCTTGAGATTGCTTTGGCTATATGAGGTCTTCTCTGGTTCCATAGAAGGCATAGAATTATATTTTCTAGATCTGTAAAGAATGATGATGGTACTTTGATAGGGATTAAGTTAATTCTGTAGATCACTTTGGGTAGCATGGACATTTTAACAATGTTGATTCTGTCAATTCATGAGCAAGGTAGATTTTTCCATCTGTTTCCATCTTCTACGATTTCTTTTCTTAGTATTTCATAGTTCTCCCTGTATATGTCTCTCACCTCTTTCGTTAAATAAATTCCTAGATATTGAATTTTCTTTGAGGCTATTGTAAAAAGTACTGCATTTTTGATTTGATTTTCAGCTTTACTGTTATTGGTGTATATGAATGCCTTTGATTTCTGTGTATTGGTTTTGTATCCTGAAACTTTACTGAATTCATTTATCAATTCCAGGAGTCTCTTGGTTGAATCCCTGGGGTTTTCTAGATATGATATTATATCATCAGCAAAGAGTGAGAGTTTGATCTCTTCTGACCCCATTTGGATGCTCTTAATTCCCCTCTCTTGTTTAATTGCTCTAGCAAGGACTTCCAGCACTATGTTGAGTAGAAGTGGAGATAGTGGGCCACCTTGTCTGGTTCCAGTTCTAAGTGGGAATGGTTTCAATTTTCCCCATTCAGTATGATATTGGCTGTGGGTTTATTGTATGTAGCCTTGATAATTTTAAGGTATGTCCTGTCTATGCCTATTTTGTTAAGAGTTTTTATCATAAAGGTGTGCAGGACTTTGTCAAATGTTTTTTTGCATCTATTGAGAGAATCATATGGTCTTTGTTCTTGCTTTTATTTATGTGGTGTATTGCATTTATAGATTTGCATATGTTCAACCAGACTTGCATCTCTGGAATAAATCCCACCTGGTCATGGTGAGTTATTTTTTTGATATACTGTTGGATTCGATTTGTTAAAATTATTTTGAGGATTTTTGCATCTATATTCATGAGGGATATTGGTCTGTAGTTTTCTTTTTCTGTTGTGTCCTTTCCTGGCTTTGGTATCAAGGTGATATTGGCTTTGTAGAATGAGTTGGGGAGGATACCATCTTTCTCAATGTTGTGGAATAATTTCTGTAGTATAGGTATGAGCTCTTGTTTGTATGTTTGGTAAAACTCGGAAGTGAAACCATCTGGTCTGGGACTTTTCCTTTTTGGAAGGTTTTTAATTGCTGCTCCAATTTCTTTGCTTGATATTGGTCTGTTCAGGAATTCTATTTCCTCCTGTGTGAACTTAGGGAGGTTGTATGTTTCCAGGAATTTGTCCATTTCCTCCACATTATGTAGTTTTGGGGCATATAGGTTTTTATAGTATTCAAGGATAATGTTTTATATTTCTGTGGTGTCTGTTGTGACCTCTCCTTTTTCATTTCTAATTGAGTTTATTAGAGTCCTTTCCCTTCTAGTTCTTGTCAATCTAGCAAGAGGGCTGTCAATTTTGTTTATCTTTTCAAAAAATCAGCTTTTGGTTTTGTTGATCTTCTGTATAGTTCTTTTATTCTCAATTTCATTTAGTTCTGCTCTGATCTTAGTTATTTCTTTTATTCTGCTAGGTTTGGACTTGATTTGCTCTTCCTTTTCCAGTTTCTTGAGACTATTTATTAGTTGTTTTTTGAGCTTTCTGTTTTCGATGTGAGCATTTAATGCTATTAGTTTTCCTCTCAGGAATGCTTTTGCTGAGTTCCATAGGTTTTGATAACTTGTGTTCCCATTATCATTTAGTGCAAAGAATCTTTTGATTTCCCTCTGTATTTCCTCCTTGACCCAATAGTTATTCAACAATAGATTGTTTAATTTCCATGACTTTGTGAAGTGGCGAGTGTTTCTGTTGGAATTGAACTCTAATTTTATACCACTATGATCTGAGAAGATACATGGTATAATTTCTATTTTTTTCCAATTTGTTGAGGTCAAGCTGCTGGGCTCAGGGAGGGGCCCTACCTGAGGCCCCCCATGGGTCTCAGCCCAGGAAGCAGCTTCTCTTGTTGCTCCACCCACCCCTCCAGGGGAGGGGTTTGTCTAGTTGGCATGAAATATAAGCAGCCGAGCCAGGGGAGGAGCGTGGCCTGAGGCAGCCGTGGGACTCAGCCCAGAAAGCAGCTTCTCTCCTCACTCCTCACCTCCAGGGGTGGGGCCTGTCCTGCCAGCATGAAAAGGCAAGCGGCTGGGTTGGGGGAGGAATGTTCAGAAAGTGGCTTCTCTTCTTACTCCCCTCCTCCAAGGGCGGGGCCTGCTCTGCCAGGCAGGGGCAGGGGTGTTGCCTGATACTGTTGCCTGAGCTTGCCCTGCTGGGCTGGAGAAGGGGTGGTGCCCAGAACCACAATGTGCTACAGCGTTTCTAGGCTATGGACCCCCCAAAATGGCAGCTGCCCACCCACAGAGAGCCAGCACTGCAGGCGACTGCTTGGCAGGGGCAGTGCGTCCTGGGTTTGGCAGGCTGTCTCAATGAGCTGCCGGCTGTCCCCACTGCTTCCCTGACCCACAGTCTCACGTCAGTCCAGTAGGGGGTCCTGCACTCTCTGTCCCACCCAGCGCCAGCCAGCCGAATCTTCGGCGGTTTCCAGGAGCAGAGCCTCCCTTTCAGCATTCATCTCCTTTGTTCTGGTCCCACTGACCACCAGAGGCGAGGTGCCTGTCTCCAAACTCCCTCCTGCAGACCTGGGAAGTGTCCGCTCAGACCAGTCCCTCCCCCGCCCAGTGCAGACCTAGCACAGAGCACTGGAGAGTTCAAAATGTTTCCCGCTATTGTCTCTTCTCCACATAGTCTGTCATCCTGTACCACAACTTTGCACTGACTTCAGGCGCTTCCCTGCCTGAGTGGATGTGGAGGTCAGTGGAGGAAGAGTCGTCCTCCTGTGGGTCAGACCACACTGCCCTGGCCTGCCCATGGGTGCGGCCGTTCCACAGTCTATTCCCTATTGTATGTCTTGCACTCTCCAGACTTTGTGGTGGATTCTCCAATTCACCTTTTTTTTTTCCCAGTGCTGCTTGTCCCACGCTGTTTCTCTGCAGATTCAAAATGTTGTTCTTGTAGGAGAGTGATGTACTCGTGTGTAGCTGTCCACGTTCTTCACCTCCTACTCTGGGAGCAGAGAGCCAGGAGGTCAGCACTAATCTGCCATTTTTTCCTCCTATATCCAAATATGGCATTCTTTTTGTTTTGCATCATTCACCCCAGACACCTGCAGTCTTTACGGATTACTTCTGAGTTATCCTCAGAGTACTTCACCAGAACATACACCCCCAAACACTATCATTTTACTTCTTTCCATCCCCAGCTTTGCTGCCTAGGGTAAGGTCTGCTGCCAAATTTCTCAGTGCCAAAGAAGCAGATGCTGCTGCTCAGGGGTCTTGCCTTGGCCCCTCCTCCCTCCTGCCCCCTGCTTTCCCCAGTACTGAAGCTATTTCACTGTGCCAAAGCCACTGATGCGGGCGGCTTCGGTGCAGAAATCTCATGTTGTGTTCTCCACTGGTGTGTGGAGATGGCCCCCCGCCCTTTTGTATCACACTCCTAGTATACGTGTAACTCATGTCCTGGGCCTCCCCAATCTGTTGGTAGAAATGAAATCATATTATCATAATGCTTAGAATTGGCTGGCTCCTTTGCCCTCATTTATAAAACTGCAGTGATTTAGCAATCTCCATCCTTGACCAAGTCTTCCCACTTAAGTGGGAACCCTTAGATTGCATCTTTGTGCACTCAGAAACAGATCTGTTTAGATGTTTCTACCCGGAGTCCTCCCTTGAGCTATCTCTTCTTTACTACAGCCTCTTCCCTTTTCCTTAGACAGCATCCATGCAAAGTATGCTTAAAAATAGAGACTTTAGTAACATAAGCCCCAGACACATGATCCTGAGTTCTGAGGCAGTGTGGTGTCCTTGTAATAAATTTCCATGTTTTACTTAAGCAGGCTTAAATTAGTGTCTGTCACTTCCAACAAAAAGAATCTCAACTGACACAGGTGTGGTAGGAAGGGGTGATCTGTTTGTCTGTGAGCATTGTTACTTGTTCTGGAACATTTCAGGTCTTCAGAATTCCCAAGATTGTCCCAAACACTTCATCACTGTTATATCCTACACAAAGAAGCTCTCTCAGGGTAATTAATGTTGAGGGCTCAACTCGTTTCTCTGTCTGATGTGATTTGTCGTCAGCATTGATTAATTGAACAGCTTGTTTGGTCATTTTATTTTCCTCTGATATTGCAAAATTTAACACTCCCAATCTCATGAATTTATTTATGTTTATAAACATTTAAATTAAAAACGTTCTTTTAATAAACCAGTCTCCTTGCAGCTGTACTGCTATGTTGTGGATAGTTGGATTTTTAGCCTAGAGACCTGCAGTTTGGTCCTGGGCCCATCACTTTTTGCTGTATGACTTCAATTCCGATCCTTAGTATCTCTGAAATTATTTCATTATCTATAAAACAGACCAATGACATAATGTTATGAAAACACATTGAAAAATATAAAGTCTATAAGAAGTAGACATAAGTAATGAAAATAGTAAACAAAAGGATATTGAGGGTTTTGTCTCAGTTTCCCTAGAAAAGATAGGTTTGCAACATTTTCTTATTTAAACCCTTTTCATAATAATTGTGGAAGTACTATAAGAAAAACGTTCAAATAGCATTAAAGCTAAAATTGGTAGAGAAATAATGCTGTGTTTGAAAGAATATTTTTAATAGAATAAAATACATATTTATGAATTCATGAATGAGATAAAAATGTGGATTTCCCTCAGAAACTTCTTTTAGTGTTGGTACAGATGTCTTCTCTGGATATGCTATCATAGAAACCTTATTTCTAGGCTTGTGTTATGGATAAATACGCAAATTTATCAATGTTGAACTTAGCTAAATAGTCTCCAACTCAGCCAGATTTTAGGATGGGGAGAGCGGAGACAGAGATAATGTTTAATCCTGTCTTTGCTAAAAAGTTTGTGAAGATGTTAAGATATCCATTTGTTTTATATATATCTATATCTATATCTATATATATATATATCCAGTTCTTTTATATAAACACATATGAAATATATATATCCATTTCTTTTATATAAACATATATGAAATGTATATATATATATTTAGTAAAGACAGGGTCTCACTATTGCTCAGGCTGGTCTCAAGCTCCTGAGCTCAAGCGATCCTCCCATCTCAGCCTCCGAGAGTGCTAGGATTACAGGCATGAGCCATCGCACTCAGTCCAAGCTATCTATTTCTTTAATAGGTGCTAGATGTCATCACCTGAATTAAATGAAAATTCAGATTAACCAGTCAATGTTAACTTCCTGACTACTAGACAATGTACAATGTTTGGATTTTGGACTGAATTTAAATACATCTTTATAACTTGCTGATGACTATTTACTTCTTTTTTGAAGTTCTAAGCATTGCTTTCTCCTTTCATTCCTATTCTAACAAAAATATTGTTTTTAGCATTATTTTATGTGTATTTTGTTTGTATGCTTGGGCTCAGTTATAGCAGGCTTAGTAATACTAATACAATATGTTATCATATATCCAGAATGATTGTGACTAAATTAGCTAATGCATTTTAAAAAGTGTAAAAACGTGTGTTCTTATTTATTTAATATAATTTAAAATGGATTTGTTTCTATCAAGTCAATTGATATGAATAGAATTATCACTAAATATATTGCACTGGAGCTGCTAGCTTTTTATTTTCATTCAATAGAACCAACATGAATTCTGTATGAATTATCAAAAATTCTGAATTAGTGGTGTACAAATTGAGATAGCATCTCCTAGATTTTAAATTCAAATGTACTCTCTAGTTTTTTCCTTTTCTCTATAGCATATTCCCTGATTCCAGAAATAAATTGGATGAATCTTCCTTTCACCCTCTGTGAGATAAATTGAGTTTCCTTGTGTGAAAGCACAGCAACTAGAAACATAATTTTTTCTATCTTGGGCAGTTCTGTTGAGTTACAGCATCATTGCATTCCTGGCTTTTACAGATAAGGAAGTCAGGTGTGGAGAGACAAGAGCTCCTAAGAAGAGGGAGGGCTATTTAAGGGGAGAGGGGAAAACCATATTCAGGAAGCTTGTAGTTTGTGATCTCCCCAAGAAAAGAGAATACAGCATGTTGGAGTAGAACATGTTCTGAAATAAGTGAATAGACTTGTGTGAAGTTCTGCTAAGCCCCAGAAAGTAAATATTAAGTGTAGTTGGCAGTTTATACAATCATATTTAATCTCCATACCAACTCTGCAGGGCAAATATTATCTAATTTTACAGTGAAAATTGCAGCTTAGATAACTGATGTCACTAAAGTGAGACAAAACATGGAATTTGATCTTGGGTTTTCTGATTCTAATGCACCCTCATGTCCTACCCATCACCACCTTCCATAGAGTCCCCTTTGTCATCAACAGAAAATGCTTGCTGTCTGGGTTAACAGGCAGCCTGTGGCTCTAAGGCCCACAATAAAAGATATGATGCTTCTCCTTATAGGAAGCTATTAGACTTTATAAACTCCTCAACATGAGTTCACTCCTGCTATTTGTGTATGTATTTGCTGAATGTCACTGCTTCAAGTTAGACTATAAGCTCCCTGAGGGCATGGACAAGGTTAGTTTTACTCATTGCTTCATACAAAGTGCAGCCCAGCAATGCAAAACTATAGCAGCATTTGTTCAATGTAGAATGAATAATATTTTAAATAAACATTTTATTTTAAAACCGTTACAGATTTAAAGAATTACTGTGAAGATAGTTTAGTCTTCCCATATACCTTACACTGAGCTTCCCTTGTTATTAATATCTTACATTAGTATGGTACATTTTTCACAATTAATGAACTAATTACTATTAAGTAAACTCCCACTTTGTTAAGATTTTCTTAGTTTTTTACCTAATGTTCTTTTTTCATTCTAGAATCCCATCTAGGATACCACATTACATTTAGTAGTCATGTCTCCTCTTGGCTGTGACAATTTCTCACACTTCCCCTGTTTACGGAACTCTAGTAGTTTGGAGGTACACTAGTCAGATGTTGCTGTGGCTTGAATGCTTGTCTTCTCCAAAACTCATGTTGAAATTTAATTGCCATTGTGACAGTATTAAGAGGTGGGACCTTTAAGAGGTGATTAGGCCATGAAGGCTCCACTCTCATGAGTGGGATTGGTGCCATTATAAAAGTATGAGCTCAGCCCCCTCTTGACCTCTCTCGCTCTTCTGTCTCCAGCCATGAGATGTTGCAGCAAGAAGGCCCTTGCCAGATGCCAGCGCTTTGCTCTTGGAATTCCTGGCTCCAGAACTGTGAGCCAATAAATTTATGTTCATTATAAATGACCCAATCTCAGGTATTCCATTATGGCAGCAAAAATGGACTAAGACAGGGATTTTGTAGAATGTCCCTCGGTTGGGATTTGTCTGATTTCTCCCCCCAGGGTTAGATTGGGTAATGTGTTTTGGAAAGGATGATCACAGAGATAAAATGTCATTTTCATTACATCATATCAAGGCACATACTATCAATATGATTTATCACTGTTGATGTTAGCCTGGATCTCATGGCTTGAGGTAGTGTTTGTCAGGTTTCTCCACAGTGCAGTTACTCTTTTCTCTCTCTTTCCATATTGTGCTCTTGGAAGAAAATCTCTGTGTATGGCCTACACTTAAGTAGTGGTGCATTGGGCTCCCCTTCCTTGAGGATGGAGTGTCCACAAATTATTTGGAATTCTTCTGCATAGGATTGTTCCAGCTTTGTCAATTGGGAGCTCTTTCAGTTGCCTCCTGTATCCTTTTGACATACCACTGTCAGTGTGAGGTTTTGTTTTGTTTTGTTTTGAGCACTTTCTTTCTTTCTGTAACTATAAGATGTTCCAGGCTAATCTTATATATTTTCTGCCCAAGTCCTAAAATCAGCCATTTCTCCAAGGATCCCTAGTTCCTTTTATTGGAGAATGGTATTAGAAAGCAAGATCTGGGCACTAGATGTGCTTGTTACAACTGGGATATCTTGCTTCCAGGCTGTCTCAGATGACAAAATGGGGAAATATTTGTGTATACTTTCTGACATATACACCCACATCTATAAGCATTTATATATGTAAACATTAGTATCTATATTAGGCTAAACATGAGTTTATACTGATGTTTCCAACTTTTACCTATTATAGGTAGATCACTCCAGATTTCTCCCATTGCTTATCTGTGCTCTCTCACCCCAACAGTGAGAAATCTGGTGCCCACTATCCACCATCCATTTATTAATTGGACACAATTCCAGTCCCATGTATAGTGGTTTCAGAATTGTTAACATATACTCTTCTTATCAGCACATGGAACATTCTCTAAGATTGATCACGTCTTAGGCCACAAAACATGCCTTGGCAAATTTGAAAAATAGGAATTATACCATGTGTCTTCTCAGACCACAGTGGAATAAAATTGGAAATCAACAGAAACACTCAATTCTACACAGTCATGGAAATTAAACAACCTACTGCTGAATGATTATTGCCATGGAACCAGGGGCTAGACTATTCCTCTCTGAATGCCACACTCTTATCCAATATGGTGGCTCTCCAGTGGTGGGGGGATGGGTGCGCTCCCATATCCCCATTCCTCAGCTCCCCACCACACTCTTCCATTGGATATGTCTGTGAGGGCTTCCTTGCCACCCATGTCCAGTTCCCAGACTTCACCCCTATGTCCCCATGCACCCATCTCATGTCTGGAGGCTTACCAGGACTGGCTTGCTTATCTGAGCTGTTGGGTAGGAATTTCCCAAATTCCCCTCACCCCACCCCCCATTCCACCACAAGTCCTCAAAGGAAGAGGGGTGGGCCCCACTCTCTGTGGAGACATCAGCCTGGGATGCATGTCCACAGGAGAGAAGTGGCTATTCATGAACTTTTTGGCTCAAACTACACTCAGGGTGATAATGGGTATGGGAGGGGCTGCAGCTCCTGGTCAGCCAGAGCTCAAACTGCTTTCTCTGTTGCGGTGGATAGGGGAGAGGCAGGGGAGGAGGTGTCTGGATGGGAGAAAGCTGGGCATCCAGCCTCTCGTGGCATTCTCCTGTGGGGAGCCCCTTATGGACTGCCCAAACTCCTGTGACTCTCTAGTTTACCCCACTATTCCTTATTTGCCTCCAGGCCTGGGCTCCTGGAGGGTGGAAAAGCCTTCAGTAAACTTAGTGTCCCATGGCTCACTGAAGGCACATAGGAGGGCGAGGGGAATCTCCCCTTACCCTTTCACTGGGCTCCGAGCCTCTCTGGGTTTGATCCTTACTAATATCTTCTCCTCTCTATCTTCTTCTTTCTCACTTTCACAGTCTTTTTCCATGTAGTCTACAGACATCTCTGTCCTCTCTCTCTGTGATCTGCGCTGAGCTGTGACTCTTCTCCCGTCTCCTCTATCCGATATCCTGCCTTCCTGCTGGGACAGTCCAACAAGCGGTGTCTCTAGTCAGCCATCTTCACTAACTCCAGCAATATGAATTTAAGAGTTCCATATTTTTTTTGTGGCTTGATAGCTCATTCCTTTTTATCATTGAATAATATCCCATTGTATGGATATAGCAGGGTTTGTTTATCCACTGTGGAAGGGCATCTTGATTACTTCCAGTGTTAGGCAGTTATATATAAAGCTGCTATAAACATTCATGTGAAGGTTTTTGTGTGGACACGTTTTCAAATCAGTCGGGTAAATACCTAGGAGTGTGATTGCCTGTAAGACTGTAATAGTTTTATAAGAAATTGACAAAATGCCTTCCAAAGTGGCTATACCATTTTGCATTCCCACCAGCAATCAATGAGAGTTTCTGCTGCTCTACATACTTGACAGTAGTTAAATGTTTTGGATTTTAGCCCTTCTAATAGAGGTGCAGTGGTATGTCTCTCTGTTGTTAAATGGATGAATCTTTCACAGAGAAAGGTACCATTCTCTCACATTCCTTGAAAATGTACAACTTACAGCTCATCTTCTGGACCAAACCCTTCTTTTACAAGTCAGTGAATTGAGGACCAGGGAAGAGCAGTAACTTGACAAGGTTCCAATGGAGTTTGGTGGAACCCAACATCATACTGAGGCCATCAGTGGGACAATTTTTTTTTTTTTCTTACTGTTCTTTTACAATAGTAGAGCTACCTTTATTGGGTAGAATTTGAAAAACTCACACTGGCAAGCAGTGTTTTTTAAAAAGTTACGAAGCTTCAGAACCAGAGGCAGAAACTGTGGGTATGAGCAGATCTTTGGGGGGCCAGGTTCTGTGGGATCCCTGAACTCAGGTGACATGGGGCCATGTTTATGAGGCTAAGGTAGAAATTATACTATGCCCAGCCCTGGTAGCTTTGTATTAAGGACAACTCTACTTCCTGACCATGAGATTACACCTTCTTAAATACTTACAATGATTAGAGGAAATCCATGGAACACTGGAAGGGGAAATATATCCTTTTATTTATTACTTTTGCTGTTTGTAAAACACAGAGATAAGATAAAAAAAATCTGCTGCTTACCTAGATTTTTTGCCTAGATACCAGAATCTTGACTGCAAGATTCAGTGAAATTTCATCTCAGTCCAGAAATCTTCTTACAATGATACCTAAAGGAATTCTTTAACTTGAATTTTATTAAGGAAATAAAATAATTAATGGATGGTTAGCAAATCTATATTATGAAATGAAATTATATGAACTTGGCTATATAGTTCGCATGAGAAAAATAGGGATAATATTTAACAAACTAAAAATTCTGTTTTTCTGGAGGTAGTTCTGATTCCTCCATGCCAAGCAACTGATAAAACTCTCTGCTAGATGTGACCAAGGAAAATGTTTCTGTTTTGGTTCTTCCTCCAGGGCCTGACTTGCCTACTCTGCTATACATCACACTATTTATGTCCCAGACTCTCTGTGCAGATAGATTCCTTTCTTCATGGATTTAACATTTAATTGCATAGAATTTTCTGCATTTCTTCTTGCAATTGCCCAAAGTTCAGATACAACATTTTGAGTGGAAATATGTTTATTATCTCTAACCATCTTTTTAATATAATTGTTCAGCTACAATCAAGCTCTGCAAAATACTGGATTCAGCTTTCTGTGTCTCTGTGCACCATGCATGCTCTGATCTATACTGAAGTAGTGGGCAGGGTATAGATTTTTGCCTTGAGAGAAGAGAGCTGGTGCCCAACTAGGTATGACCTGAAAACGTTCCCCAAAGGCACAGAATTTGTGGATTCTTTAGACTGATCAAGTAGAGATTTGTGATTTTCTCACTGGCAGTTGGAATAGTTGCTCCCAGCATCATTCCTTCCTGCCCAGAAATTGGCCGAGGGTGGGCCTGGGTCCCAGCATCTTCCTAAGGGCAGCACTTTCTAACAGCAAAGTATGCCCTGCTGAATCACTTTGGGATCTGTAATTTCTTTGCACTTGTCTGTGTTCATCAGGTAGATCTCAGAAGAAACGTGGTTACAGGATTTTCTGATTTTATTCTATTCCCTTTCAACAAAGGAGGACTGAGGTGGTAGCAGTCTCAAAGTGGTCTCCCCCAAAGACCTCTCTCTGCTTCAGGGTTCTCAAGTCCCTTCTCTTCAGCTTCCCTTTTTACTTTATTCTCCTAAAGATAACTCAGAGCCAGAAAAATACCCCACTGATATTGTCACTCACCAGCAGTGGCATGAGAGCTGGCAGTAGGGCTGGCAGAGAATGCCAAGAAGAAAACTCCTGGAGGAGGAAGAAGGACTCATCTCTAAGGCATGGTTGAAGAGGCTTTAAAAAAGCTCCTGACTTCTTAACCCAAACATTTCCCTTCCTGGTCTGCCTAAGTGCTTGGACTTTCTCAAAGTTTTCAATCCCTTGGGTTTAGGTGCTAAAGTCTTATGTGAAGTGCAGATGCTGTTTAGGTGCAGGAGCCATAAAAATTTAACTCAGATTAATTTATCAGTTAAGCCTCAGTAATTTAGCAGGGGAATAAGCTATTCCTAAGGGAATAAGATATGAGACAGATGAGATTTGATGTGGGAAGAGGAATTATTCTTCTCTTTGGTGGTTAAAGACTCCTTAGAGGGTATTTCAAAAGCTGTAGATCTTCTCCCCAGAAACATGTACGTTAGTGGAGGTGGCTATTTGCAGCTGGGCATGTTCAAAGGTCCAAACTAGATGAAAATTTTGTAGAGACAAAATTTTGCTTAAAAGCCTTTAAGTCATCTTGAGGTATAGTACAAATGATTTTGAAGTATTTTGCTATTCAGTAATTACTAAGCATGTTGAAACTTGATTACCATCGATCTAGACAAGGCTCCACCGTATACCCCAAATTCACTTTGGATTTGGACCATTTGTTGTTTCAGGTGCTTGGAGGATGGGAAGCAAAGCAGCTGGGAAGAGGGTGAACTGAAGGTGATGAAAATGCAGCAGAGAACAGAGGGAGATGGAGAGGATTGTGGAAAAGCTCCTCTGCCGACCTTCAGCATTTCCTTGGACCAGCCCCAGCTGCAGACCTTTCTCCTTTTTAAAATTCCCTTTGCTTTCTCTTCTGTTTGCTCCTTCCCACCATCTTGTCTCCCTCCTACAAACCCCAGTGACCCCCCTCCTGGCCTCTTAGCACTCAGCAAGTGAGGCCCAAAGGAAGTTCCCAATTGGATTATGGGAAACCGTAAAGCAGCCTTATCACCACTTCCCTGATTCCTCTGGGGTTTATTGTTATTCATTTTCTTATACAGTGTTTCTATGAGACAGCTGTATTTTCAACTGGAGAAAAGTTTTGACCTTAGGACAGAAAAGAAAAAAATTAAAAGAAGCTGTTAAGAAAGGGAGTGAAGAATTTTAAAAGTCAGAATTTCTTTAAATAGCATCAACTGTAGCCAGTTCCTGTCTTTTCTGCAAAATCTTTCCTGGCTGAATAGAATGTAGATGGCCATTCTCTCTGGTCTAATGATTTCCCATTTCTTTTCTGGCACAGGGTTATGAACAACCAAATTTCTTTGTATCTAACGAGTCCATTTATACACTTGTTAAGTCAGTCTATAAACTTGTTAGAAAGTTAGTGATTTAGGACCATTGCAAAAGCTATAATCTCTCTACAGATACATAAAATTATGGCTCTACCTCTTATTTAATTTTCTCATTTGGTAGAAATCAAAGAGGGGCATATGACTTAGTTTGTTTTTTGTTTATCGTAAAGATTAAATGAGATAATGTATGTAAAAATACTAGTCTTCACTTAGTACATGTAAACAGTTCAGTGCATGTTAGTTTCACTTCCCTTTCCTAGATGAATATGCCCACACTCCAGATGTTTCTATTCTTATCAGAACCTAGGGCCTGTTACCTTCAGAACCCTGATTGGTGGCAAGAAAGAACAGGACACATGCATTTATGCTAAAGCTATTGAGAAGCTTCTAAGGTAAGGTGGGTATAGTATACTGCTAGCTTTGATATCCATTACAATAGATTTTCTACACTTTTAAGTTGTATTTTGCATATTAAAACTCTTCTGGTTTTATGGAGACAATCACCACTTGATTAAGACAGAAAATTTGTGAGATTCTTAGCAACATTATGTAATCTGCAAACAAAATGATTTTTGTAGTCAAATACCTGGGTTTTTTTCAATTTATTTTTCAAATGTAATTATGCTAACATGCAAACTCCATAAGGATGGGGTTTTGGCCTTTCTTTTCACTGATGCATCCCAATCACTTAAAGTAATGCCTGACACAAAGTATAAATGTTAGTTGAATAAGTGAATGAATGAACAATATTGTTCAAGCAGCCTTGTGAGAGTCATTCTAGGCTTTGCCCCTCTAGAATATCTGACAGTATCTAATAGATAGTCTAAGGAGTGCTGGAAAAAAACGTTTTTGAGAGCCTACTATGTATCTTGCATTGTGTCGGGTCCTTGGGATTTTGGGTGGTTAACAAGTTAGTCATGCTCCCTGACATGAAATAAACATACAGTTTAGTGGGGAAGACAGAAATTTAAAAAGTCAATACAAGAATGAAAAATCTTCTGCATAGGCAAGGAAACCATCGTTAGAGTGAATAGACAACCTACAGAATGGGAGAAAATATTTGCATGCTATACATCCAATAAAGGGCTGATAACTAGAATCTATATAGAATTCAGGAAAATCAGCAAGAAAAAATCATTAAACATCATTGAAAGCAAAGGACATGAACAGAAACTTTTCAAAAGGAGATAGACTAATGGCCAAGAAAAATATGAAAAAATGCTCAACATCTCTAATCATCAGGAAAATGTAAATCAAAACCACAATGAGATATCACTTAACTCCAGTGAGAATGGCTTTTATCAAAAAGTCCCAAAACAACAAAGGTTGGCATAGATGTGGAGAGCTAGGAACACTCATACACTGCTGGCGGGACTGCAAACTAGTACAACCTCTGTGGAAAGGAGTATAGAGGTACCTCGAAGAACTAAAAGTAGAATTACCATTTGATCCAGCAATCCCACTCTTGAATATATACCAAAGGAAAAAAACACATTCTGTAAAAAAGGCATGCACTCGAATGTTTACAGCAGCACAATTCACGATTGGAAAGATGTGGAAACAATCCAAGTGCCCATCAGTACATGAGTGGATTAATAAAATGTGGTATATATATACCATGGAGCTCTACTCAGCCATAAAAAGGTGAACTACCTCTTGTATTATCCTGGATGGAGCTGGAGCCCATTCTTCTAAGTGAAGTATCACAAGAATGAAAAACAAACACCCCATGTACACACCAATAAATTGGTACTAATCGATCAACACTAGTGTGCACATGTGGGAAGTAACATCAGGTGTTGGGAAGGTGGGAGGTGGGGAGAAAGGGGATGGGTAAATTCACACCTAAGTGTTGTGGTGCACACTGTCTGGGGGATGGGCATGCTTGTAGCTCTGACTTGGATGGTGCAAAGGCAATTTATGTAACCCAAATATTTTTAACCCCCATAATACTTTGAAAAAAAATCAATACAACAAGAATAGTTTTCATGGGGGAAAAAATGTACAGAAAGTAGTGAGAGCATTGCAGCAGCCCCAGCATGTGAACAAAGGCAACATTCCTAAAGCAAGTCTTATAGAATGTGAAAACATCTTGAAAATTTAAAAAAGTCCTTCAAGTGAAAGGTTAATTAGGTGTCTCTTTCCTGGTGCTCTGTCTCTTTCTTGGGGTGCAGAGTGAGAAGCATAGTTGTTTCCATGATTCCAATGTGCATATGACCCTGAGATGCAGTCAAAGAACTGAGCCTGAATAGGTCGGCAAGCAACTTGTTCTACAATTCTTTTGAGGAGACATCTGTCTCTCTTTCGGGATGCCAACCATCACATGGGTCTCTCAACATTAGCATATTTTTCAACCATCTGCAGTGGTTGCCTCCCACCCACACAAGCTTAGTCACCGCACACAAACATGTACCTTTGTCCAAACTTTAGTACCAGGCTTTACAATGAAAAACTTGCAACATCTTGGCACCACCATGAAGCTTCATAGTCCTTGCATATTCTCCCAAGGACACTGCATATCTATTTTATTTGCAGTGTATTTATCACTTTTTAGCTCATTTGAATTCAAGGGAAAACACAGAAGGAGACTGTTATAGGTGGTGGTGTTTTTTGGTCGTTATTATTTCTCCTTAAAGTCATAGGATGAAAGAAAGCCTGAGATATCATTTGGTTTCACTTCCTACTAGGCACTTAGGAAGGCCCACCCTTAAATGAAGCCTTTAATTCAACATCCTTTCATTTTTAACCCACTATGGGATGAAATTCTATAGGTTCCTATGTTAAATTATTCCAGAGTTAATAAACCTTGCGTTTGGACATTTCTTTTACATTTAGCTAAACTATCTTCCAATGTCTAGGGACAGGTGTTAAGTTTCAGTTGTAGAATAGCCTATGGTGTAGTTAAGAGCTAAGGTCTTGAAATCAGGCAGATCTAGGTTCAAATTTGACCTCTGCTTCTGATGAATTGTGTGATTTGAGACAATTACATGACCATTTTCTATCCTAGTTCTTTTTTTTGTAAATTGAGGAAAAATAACACTCATATCAAGAGGATAATGTCTGTGACTGTGACGTTGACCCAGCTTCTCCCATATAATGAATATTTGATAAATAATGATTGTCATTATTGCTCTGTAAAGTAATAGTAATGTTCTTGGGAGCAGGAACTGTGACTTTTTGGGGTTTGTTAAACTGGAGTTGAAGCTGTATCCTTCACAGCTCTTAGTACTGGATATGATAGGTACTCAAGATTTGTGCATGAATGATTAACAAAAAAGTAAGGTAGTAAGAGTAGAAAACATCTTGTTCTTCTATTAACTTGCTTCATGCCAGGGCAAATCATTTACATTTCCTGAATCTTAGTTTCTGTATCTGTAAACTGTATTATAAATAACCTTTGCATTTGAATATTTATGATGAGTATTATTTTGCTCTTTTAGAACACCAGAGAAGGAAGTTCTCTAGGCAAAATTTCTGGCCCTAAAAATTATTTCTTAATGATAATCTGATTTCTAAAAACTCTTGAATATTTTATTTAGGTACATTTTAAAACGTCTTTGAGGAGAGAGATGAGAAACTTTGTCATATTTTCTTGATTAGATTCAAGACAAAAGGAAGTAAATGTAGCATAGCATAGAGTTTCCGTTTCCTTTGGTTTTATTTCATGGACAGCACCAAAACAGAATTGAAACCGGTTACCACAGTGAACGTAAAAGTGGGAAGGGAGGTGAAGGAGCCAAACTCTAGAAGGATTCCATTTCATTTGTTTATTTTGGTGACTAATGTGTTCAGCTTTTTCCCTGAAGTGTTTCCAAAGCTTTTTGCTAGATGTTCACCTTCACTTTGCCCAATATTCTAAACCTCAGCTAAATGAAACTTTAGTTTATGACAGCATAAAACTAAAGAAATGCAACCTGTAAAACCTGGGCACAATTCTACTTAAAGATACAATGATAAACCCACACTTATATTCATTTGACCATATTGATTTCTTTTTTCAGAATTTAAGTGGGCTGAGGCAAAGAGGGCTGTAATAGGGAGGAAGGGGAAAATCCTTGGGGGTCTTAAATACTCTTTGGTGTTTCTACACTTAACCCTTCTCTGGGGGTCTGAAGGTTCCAACATGAATATTAATTACCTTGAAAAATGCTAAGAAGATGAATTATTTTGTTAGTTTCACCAATGGCCACTTTGGATTCTCAAAGAGCACAGTAAACTTCAGACAGGTGAATAAACCATTAGATGGATAAAGGAATATGTCAGTTTAGCGTAACCTTCTCATCTGATTCAACAACAAATCTTACAGCGTCAATATGCCAATGACAGAATATATTAATTGAAAGAAATAAATAAGATTATATCTGTAAGTGTATATGTAAACTTATAGAAGCCTGGTTATATGATGGTATTCTACAGGAATTATGCCATATTTACTTATTTTTTGATAGGCAGGTGGCATTTCTTAGGCTTTTGGGTAGGCTAAACTGTAATATGGGAAAAGTATTTGTCCAACTTCAAGTAAATTGGTAACACTAGTAAGAATAAAACCCAAGTTAGTTGGTACGGTTTCACTTTTGCTCCATTCACACTAGAATCATATCTTTATATTCTGAAGTTTTACTTTGAGACAATGACATCAGCAAAAAGAAGCACAATCCTAAAGGAAATTTCCATGTTGACTTAAATAGTTGTAAGAAAGTTATTTCTTCTTAACTTCCTAAATTCTATGCCAATGATTCCGTTGGATATAGAGCAAAGAGTCTTTCCTTTGAGAATTTTCTTTCTACCAACCGATTAAAAATACATAGGCCAGGAAATCCTTTTAATATAAACCAGGGAAAGTTGATATAAATGAAAACAAGGTAAAATAAAAAGAGCGGGTAGAGTCTGACATATCTATTTGCTAAAATACCATAGATAGTTATGAATGGCACAATATATTTCAGATTCCACTAACATTTATCTAATATCATTATCACATACATCATCTTATTTAATTTTTAAATTAAACTTATAAATGAGCTCTTAGTGTCCCCCCTATTTTTGAAGACAGGGAAATACAGGCAGAGAGATGTTAAATGGCTTCCCAAACCAAACAGTTAAAAAACCCAATTCAATTCTAGTTCCACCTGACTGTAGACCAGTGTTTCTTCCCATTTTGCTAATGGCTCTCGAAAATTTTCCTCATTCAATGCTCCTGATAATTTGAGTCTATCAACAGCAGTGTGCCTCTGTTTGGTGGGGAGGTGGGAGGTTTCCTTTGGGGGCCCATTGGAATCTACATGTGTGTGGGTATGTGTAGTTTGGAAATGATGCCAGAGATAATTCCACTTCCCCACCACCCACCTGGACTGACATTCTCTGAATTATCCCACACTCTGTACCATTTTGGTTTGATTTTCGTCTCTTGACTTTAGCATAGAAATTCTCTCAGCTTTCCTGTTTAATATCTCCAAATTATGTATTTTTGCACAAATTTACCAGGCAATTACTTTCATGGAATATTTCTGGGTTGGCACATTTCCTTCTCTCAGAAGTAAATATTGGAATATATGGATGGGGCAAGGGACTCTCACCACAGAGTTATATTAAGGTTCAATTAGAATAAAACATCAATTCAGGGGTTACTATATGAAGCTGGAAACCTCTCTGTCACATCTCCATATTTCTCCTTTGGCCTTGCTTATAATGGCTTAATACAACAGGAATCATTCTGCTTGAGCTCATTCTGATACCCTTGGCTCGACTGCTTCCTAACATGCCTCAGGAGGAGGAAGTAATCATTTTCACTGCCCCCTACCCACAGGTCCCTTTCTTTTCTGGCCGCAGTCATCTCTAGTCTCTGGTGAGAGGCTCTACCTCTCATGCTCGGCATCCACCATGCCCTCCCCTTGTCTATGGTACTGTGGTGTCTCAGCTAAGTTGCATCCATACTTAATGTTCTGTCATGCTTTTTACTGGTTGCTTTGCTTTTCCTTCGTGGTCTCCTCTAAGCCATAACTCATTTTTCTCATTAACAAAATGAGTTAGTGAGTTTTGTGATATTGAATCAGGCGTAGGGAAAATACAATATTAGACTATTAGGGCTATGGAGCTCATTGAATTTAAATACTCATCACCCTCTGGAAATAATGGCAAGCAGGCTGAATTATATACCTTTATGTCCAGTCTTTATATGTTACACCGTCTTGAAAAGGGACATTGCTGCTTTCTCTCTGTGTTGATGTTTCAGTATCAATATTGTTTCAAAATCATTGGCCAATTTAGATTTCACAGGGAGTACACCCTTTACAGGGTTTCATCTGAAGAAAAGGAGCTGTTCACTTTCACAGAAAAGCTGCTGTCAGAAGCCAAACCATGAGAGGGTTTTTCACAGCTGGGCTTGATTTTTCTAAAACTCTTCTTAGAGCAGCTAGGAGCCAATGACTCTGCTTCTAAACTCAGAGGTTACATGAAAGAAGAGGGCTACATATTTCACAAACTCACCTCTGTCTTTCTACTGCTTACTGTCTACTCTGCCTGGGCTCTGACATTCATGGAGGATGGAGTAAGTGAGCCCACTGATGATGTAATCTCAGGGACAGATGTAATTTTCGACCTCTGTCAAGATATCTGAAATCTTACCTGGAGAGATTCATTCTTTGGAGGCTTTTTTGAACAGTCCTATATAAAAGTGTAAATGCCATTTAGAGGTATTGCATTTTAAGCTTTATACTTTTTTGCACTTAAAACATCTGAAGGCAATGTCAGTCCACACCTGAGGGGTATTCACTGACAGCTAGCTGAAAGCAAAATAATAGGAAAAGCAGCAAATCTCAGAAACAGTTTGCCAGGGAATGGTGCTAAAGAAACCAAGGACAAACTTTGACAAGTTCATTCACACCTTTTTTGGTCCTCTCTATGTGTGTAATAATCATTCCATTGCAAGAGGTTTTGGTACATCACATTTGTAGGATGTATATTCTGGGTTGTGTTCAAGATTTAATGGTAGTGAACATTAGTCTCTGTGCACAGGTTAATGTATGATGTTAAAACATGAATTACTTTGTTTTCCAGAAACCAGTAAAAATATCATCACAAAACTGAATGTGTATTAATCTCTCAAGTATATGACTGATATTTCTGCCTAGTTAGTTACTCATCTGGATGATTGGGTCCCATCTCCCTCTCTTGGTGAGATCAGAGGGTCTTCCCTAGACAGGATGGGAAACAGAAACAACCTTGACTCAGAGTAGAGTGGTGTGGACCCAGAATGTGACTGCCAACTGGGTCTAAGAGCACAAGGGTCAGATCAGAGGGGCGTGTCCTATCGGATCATCAAAGTAGAAGAGGCCAGAAGTGGAAACTGAGAGGAGAGTTCAGAAAGCCAGAGAAGGTGAGAACAGGAAGAACAGGTTGCTTTAAGGAAACTGTTTGGACACATGTTGGACATTGAAGGCTAGGGTCTAAAGATGGACTTTTACACATTCTTAACATCCATTGCTCAGTTAGGCTAGATCTGTTTATGGGGTCTGGGATGGGATGGAGCTATTCTTGTCTATTCTACTTTACTTTAGCATGTGTGTATACATTGAGTACTTTCTATGGGCCAGCTCCCTGCTAAGCCTTATGAATCTAAATACTACCAACAATAACCTCTACTAGTACTAACACTATGATAAGTGCTTTACACATATTACTCAGTTAATCCTTCCCAAAATCCCATCAGGTGAACATTATCTTTATTTTGCAGATGAAGGAACAAGTTCAATAATGCCAGGAAACATGCCCAAGGTCACATGGGATATAAATGGTGGAGCTGGGACTTGAACTCAATTCTCTTTCTCTAAAATTTACGATTTTAAAATTTTACATATGCATTATAGCTGGCTATATCCTGTTGCTGAACATTAATGAAAACGAGGAATTCAGGAATTTCCATAGTATGTCTGGGTAATTGAGATTAAGCTCAGACTTTTTGGGGGTGAGGAACTTCTAGAAACAAAGAAAACAATTGCTTGTGCTTCAGCTTTCCCAGCACTTCTTCCCACTTTTGTCTATACTTACCCCATCCTCCTGTCCACTACGCTATGAAGGCTAAGGGAATACAGGGTATGTGGTTTACAACTGAATTCAGAGCTGTCTCACAAAGATAAGCTCCTCCGAGGAATTGTGCAAAATGCAGCGAAAGAAGTCACGGAGAAGAAATGATCAGATCAAGAGAAAGTGCTCATTCGGTTCAAGGGCTTGTTCTCGGTGCTGTGTGATATGATTAAATATCAGCTGTTGTTGCTGCCCTTCAGAGCTTAAAAAGTCTGCTGCAGACGTTACCCCAAAGCATGTGACTACTTAGAGAACCAGGCACAAATTAAATAATAAAACTTACAAGAAATTTCACTAGGCAGTTTAGTTGATACATAATTGGTGTTGACCATGAGTGGTATGAAGAATTGTAAAGACTGGAAGGAAAGCATGCATGAAGAGAGAAAACCATTCTTAACTAGTTCCTGAAAGATACACAGGTTTTGGCTGAGTGATGGGGCCAAGCCCAGTGGAAACTGAATGAGCAGAACTGTGAGAAACAATATAGGAGACGGTGAGGAAACCAATTTGGTGCAGACTTGGTGCAGAGGACAGGTGGCAAATAGGGCCAAGGAAGTGGGCTGGGGTCAAGTGTGCAGGGCTTCTAAAGTCATGCCCAGGAATTCGGATGGCTAGGAAATGTAAAGCCATCATAGCTTTTTAAAGGAAGAAAAGATACTCTTAAAGGACGTTTTAGGAAGATAAAGCAGGGAGTGGGTAATGGGTATTGAAGGAGGGCGTGGAAGTGGGGGAATAAGCTCTTTCCTGCCTGTGGCTTTTCATCTTGCAGTGCCCTGGTTGGATTGCACTTCTCTGTGCTCTTCAAATGGCTGGTTCCTTCTCACAGCTCAAATAAGACCTCACCTAAGACACTTC